>LOEQ01006930.1:111219-138892 GCA_001685075.1 Bramus lutescens | reverse complement strand
TGCCCTCTTCTGGCCTGCAGTCATACACACAGAATATTGTATACATAATAAATAGATAAATATTTTTAAAAAAATCAATGTTTTTATGTGGGAATTAGAATGCAAGTGTATGGATAGTGTTGACAAAATTAAGTATGTTTTAAAATGCTATACATAAACCTTTCATTTCAAAGCATTATTTGCTTTATTGATTCCTTAATTTTCTATTGATGTTATTGTTTGTTCACATTTTATTGATTTCAATCCTGAGTTGATTATTTCTTGACATCTATTCCTTTTCAGTGTGATTTTTTCTTTTCATTGTAGAGCTTTCAGTTGTGCTGGTAGTTTATTAATATGAAATCTCTGTTCCCTCTTCCTTACTCTCATCAAAGCCACGCTCAGGCCTAGGCATTTCATAATTCTCCCATCCATCCACGCTACATTTAAAGTTTTCCCACTGACAACTGATTTGCATTTCAACGTTGGGTAAGTAGGTCAAAGTTTTAACTTATCCCAATCCAGAGCGTCCGGTTTGTACATTTTTATACATGCCTGGGAACCAGAAATAAAGGGAAACTGTTCCAACTATTGCTCAAAATTCTTATCTCACAAGATTGCTGCTAAAATGTAGAGACGGAATTGCTACGGAGGAGGACAACTTTGCCCAGATGAAAAATTCCTCGTTACTGCCTATCTGCTGGTCTTCCAGAGAGTTGTTGAAAGCCTTGTAAATTGTTTTAATATTAGCAGATGTCAAATCAGATATTAAGCCTAAAAAACTGTTAAACTTGTGCCTAACTTTGAATTTCTCTAGTAATAAGGAATTTTGTCAAAATGTAGCCATATGTGAATTCCCAAGTCAATCCTGGGCAATAAGTAGTGACATGTAAAGCAGAGAAAATTGAGAATGAGCAAATCTTGATTTCTTATTCACCTGTGTTATTAATGCGTTTTATTTAAAGATTTTAGTGTTTACACATACTCGTAGCATTGATGCAAAGATCTGGTACCTCTCTAAAACAGAAGGGCAAAGAAAAAATGCCACCGTGAGTGCTAACCACTGTTTGTCTGATTCTACGAGAAATATTTTGTGTGGTTGGTGGCTCACTGAGGTTTATCATCCTCTTAGAGCCATTATTGACACTGGAATATGAGAAATTTCTTCATGAAGGTGACAGAAAGAAGAGGGAGCCACAAGGAAAGACGCCATCATGATAATGGCTCCCCAGGCTCTAGTGACAGACTGGATGCATTGGCCCATCAACACCTGTGGAGTAATTGATCCTCAGACTAAAGACCCACCCCACCAGCTAGTTGTCAAAGCTTTATCTCTCTACTTTTAAATAAGGTGGACTCGGAATAGTTTGTGCAGTGCGCAGAGGCTGTTCTTACACATTCAGGGTTAATAAAACCTGAGCATTAAATCAGTTTGGATACTCACCTTCCTCGACCTCGATGGAGGGGGAGGACCTTGGACTTCCCACAGGGCAGAAAACCCGGACTTCTCTTAGGTCTGGAGGGGGGAGGGGAGAGGGGAGGAGGTGGTAATTTTTAATAATAATAATAATAATAATAATAAATACTGAAAAAAAGTGATAGAGTGGATCTACTTTTTATGGAGTAAGAAGCCATTTACCAGAAAATTCAACCTAGTGACAGGTGGTTTTAAAGTTTCTGTCTTTTGGTTCTTCAATTCCAGATTTCCTAAAATTTGTTTTAAACCAATTTCCCCACACTGCAATCCGTTCTTCTGTGTGAAGACTGCGTCTAAAGTATACACTTTGAGTCCTCGACTGTCAGCAACAGTCCCAACTCTGCTTAACTATCAGCGTGAAGGGAGGAGATTACACTAGGAGTCCTTGCAGCAATTCAAACACCACTTAAATTGACAGTGAACAGGAAAGAGTATGTTCGTAAAGATATTGTTTCAATGTTGCACACCATGACACGTTTAACAACAGCTGCCATCGAACACCTTATTTAGTTCCCTTACGGTGAATTCTAAAAGAAGGCAGAGTAAAATGTTTCATGAATCAGTGTAAATATTTAAGTCCAGGTGAGAAAAATGGAATATTCTTTTGTAACTGAAAGTTGGAATATAAGAGATTGCAAGTGAAATTTTTGAAAACATATTTTTAAAAACAGTTTTAAGATAATGTCATTAAAAACAACCTTGCTGTTTGATAGCCTTTTTCATATAAACATCTCTCTTTAATATATTTGATTTGTCAAATAGACACCATTACAATGGATGAGTAGATTCTTGCAATCGTGTTCTTTTGAATCAACTCTGATTTGTCTTCTTTTCTTATTTCCTTTAAACTGTTTTCAATGACTGCTACTATTCATCCTGACTATAGTACACCATACTATAGTAAATGCAGAAATTACTGACTTTTTCAAAGGCCATTTTGTCCTAGATTTGTGATTAATAATATTTAAATTTATTTACTTTCAAATTTAAATACATAATACATAAAAATAATACAACTTAATCCTTAGACAAATATTAACTTATGTTTATTTTGTACATACTATTAAATGCTAACAAATTATTTAATTGAAAAAATGTTTTGCAATTTTTAGATTCAATTATTAATGACTGCTACATAAAATAATCTTAAAGGAGGATGACATGATTATAATTCATCATCAGATTTATTGCATGTAATAGTAAAATATATTCACTTTTTTATCTTAATTTGTTATTGTAATTATTTTAAAAATAAGATTTTCTACATTTAATTAATCTGCTTTTCCACATCCAAGAAATTAGCACCTTGAGAAACCTTTGTCTAGTTTATTTTTAAGATGCTTTTATTTCCCAGTGTATAACTAACTTAATTAATTATTGTGAAGATTTCTTAATAAATTTCTTGTAAAGCTAGAAGGGCAATTAGTGTTTCCTAATGATCAGATGATATATGTTAGAAGTTGAGTAATAATACTCAAATTAGTAGATATATGAGTCTTGCAATATTCAGTAGGAATGATGTATATAGCTTTACTATGAGTATTATCAGTGTGAAAAATCATTTGACAAAAAGTTCACATGATATTTTCAGAAACAGAGAGCTCTAGGGATATTTCTGTGTAGAGATTGATCTGGAAAGTTACAAAATAATTATAATGCTCCCAACAACTTGGATTAATTAGTTGAGGGATGCCTCATGAATCAAAATGCATTATTTGCTATTTGCATATACATATAAATGTTATTTATAGGCATATTCAGTATACATTTTTATGTTTATATACTTTAAATTTTCAATTAAATATACTTACATATTTTCCCAAAACCATTTATTCCTCAAATTCCACTTACACCACTACATGTTCTATTTTTCTTTGGTATTATAACACACAGAGAAATATGTACATAAATATATGAAATCATACCTCTGAGTTCATTTAGTGTTTTATGTGTGTGTGTGTGTGTGTGTGTGTGTGTGACTTTAGTGTTGACCACTTGGTATTGGATAACTCTAGCAGCATTTCAATTATATTTTAATAAATAAAGATTGCCTGAAGATCTGAGAGTCAAACAGTGCAATGTTCAGCCTTACAGATCAGGTTATGGTAACATATACCTTTAATACCAGTAGTCATAATGACACACACCTTTAATCCCAGTAGCCTCACTAGTTGCCATAGAAACCAGGTGGTGCACACCTTTAATCATGGTGGTACACTACTTTAATCTAATCCTTAGAGAGGATTATAAAACAGGAGGAAACAGCTCTCAACACACAAGTCTCATCCTAAGATTCCTAGAGTCAAGATCGCCATTTTGGTCTGAGGTTGGGTGGCTGACTATTTTCCTTTTCGACTCTTCAGGTTGAACCCCAATTTCTGACCCTGACTTTTTACTAATTGTGTTTCAGATAACCAACTGAAGAGTTCATTCCTGAAAAATATTAAGGGCCTGATCTCCACAACTTTTTATTTCCCAGTAGATCTTTGTGTAAGGGTGGAGTCCCATGAGATTTTGTCCTTCCATGTTAAACTATTAGTGTTGTCCTTGTTCATGTATTATTTAGACATCTATATTTTTGAGGTATCATGCGCTTCAGTGTCTTTCCTAGGAGACACAATCTCATCTCCTGCTCACAGGCTTCCTGGTCCTCTGTTTCTGACAGTAAATCAAAGGTGTTTCTTGCTCCTTATATGCTGTAGCTGTGTTGTAAATGTATACATTGGGACTTGTTATGCCAAGATCACAGAGTCATCCCAAAACCAACAAAGAGCCTGAGTCCTGTATGTAAGAGCAAAGAACTCAAGTTTGAACTCGGACTCTCCACGTGTCCAACACACTGGCATGATCAGAAAGCTTCGAGATCACTTGGGGCAAGGTTTTTAGAATAGCAGAGGTCGGGTGTGGAATTTCCAAGGTTTAAGAGCCCTGGTTGGCTGGCATCAGTGCAGGGATGTTCCATTGAATAGGGGATGGGTGTGTGCTGGGCTAAGGGACATCAGGTGATCCTATCTGCAGTCGTTGGGATGTTAGGAACTTCCTTTGGATGGTCTGTTCCAGGGTGGTGCCCTAGGGATCTCAGTTTGTGGGCTTATTTGGAACCAGGTGTTGCTTTAGAGTCAACAGAAACTGAGGACTCCATTGAGTTTTTCATGACAAGACCCTATAGAGCTAAGCAAACGCCATCATTATTCTTGGTATATTAACAAGTTGTGGTTTTCTGTAATGATCTTCATCTGCTACAGAGAAGAGTGTCTTTGATGAGTAGTGAGAATTACACTTACCGGAGAGTAATGCCGAGGTGTTTAGAATGCAGATCAGAAATATACTGCTTTAATAAAGTATGTTCTCCTCTAAGATCCACAATCTTAACTAGCCACAGGTAGTTAACTGGGTTTGTATTTCCAGGCACCACTTGTCTCCTGCTGAGCAGGCCTTAATTCTAATTAGACAGCTGTTGGTTAGCGCAAGTTGTGAGTGCCACTGTCTTAGTTAAAGTTTCTAGTGCTGTGAAGAGAAACCACGACCATGCCAAAACTTATAAAGGAAAACCTTTAATTGGGGTGGTTTACAGTTTCAGAGGTTCAGTCCATCATCATCAGGGCAGGGAGCACTGTGGTATGTGGGCAGACACAGTGCTGGCTACATCCTGATAAGAAGGCAGCAGGAAATGAACTGAGTGTCACACTTAGTAAAGCCTAAGCAAAGGCGACCTTAAATTCGATCCCCACCATGGAACATTTTCTCAAACAAGGCCACACCTACTCAACAAAGCCATGAATCCTACTAATACAACTCCCTAGGAGCTTATGGAGGCCAATTATATTAAAACTACCATATTCCACTCTCTTGCCCTCATAGGCTTTTAAAAATATTATAATGCCAAATGCATTTAGTCCAACTTCAAAGTCCCCATGGTCTGTCACACTCTCAACAATGTTTAAAAGTTCAGTCTCTTCCAAGAGTTATGCAGTCTCTAACAGTAATTTCTATGAAATCAAAACAGACCACATCCTTGTTAGTACTCGGCCTCTATATTGGCCTGCCTGTGCGATCTGACAGATTGTGTCCTCAGCTGTAGCCACTAAGAACATCGCCTATCCTCTATGTTCCCTTTTAAATGGGCTTTGGCCACCTTCCATCTCTCTCTCTCTCCCTTTCTCTCTCTCTCTCTCTTTCTCTGCCTGTCTCAAACTCACAGGAGCCAGCATCTGGCTTCCAAATTCTTGGATTAAAGTTATGCATCACTACACCCTGTTCTAAGCTTTTTCACAAAGATAATATTTAGCTGGGTGGGACCCTGCTCTGAGGTCACCTCTCCCCTTATTACATTTCTTAATCTGTTTATCTCCATGAACACAGGATTTAACTTCATTCTACTTCCTGGTGTTCTTTTCCTCCTCAAAATTTACATTAAGTTTACCCTGCTCAGGTTGCTCCTTTTCATAAAAAAAAACATAATCTTTAGTTGAATTACCATTAATAATGACAGGTCAGAGTGTATATTAGGATGATATTTAGATTTCCTCTGCTGACAGAATTAATCCAAAACTCTTTACTTTAGCCCCAGGAAAAACTGTTTGCACAAGAGAAAGAAACAGCCACCTTACCAAAATGTCACAAAAAAAGATCTCTAAATTCTTCTCTGAAATCATTTGGATGAGTCAATGACGTTTCAGATAACACCTTTGTCCTCCAAGCCCCTACTATTACGGCTTATTATGTGGTGCTCAAAGCATTCCACTGCTTTCATAACCCAAAGTTCCAAAGTCCAAATTCCTCTAAACAAAAACAAGGTTGGACCTACCACAGAAATAACCCAATCCCTGGTAGCACCTTCTGTCTTAGGGTTTCTATTGCTGTGAAGACACACGTGACCATGGCAACTCTTATAAAGGAAAACATTCAATTGAGGCAGCTTGATTACAGTTTCAGAGGTACAGTCCATTATCATCAGGGCAAGGAGAAGGGAGCAGACAGACCTTGTGCTGGCTATATCTCAATCAGAAGGTAACAGGAAATGGACTGACTGTCACAATGAATGAAACATGAGCAAGGGAGACCTCAAAACCTGCCCCCACAAAGACATGCTTCCTCCAAAACGGGTCATGCATACACCAACAGAGTCACGCCACCTAATAGTGCCTCTCTGTATGAGTCTATGGAGCCAATTACATTCTAACTACCAGAGGCACTATTCGATACTTAGGGGTATTGCGTCATACTGGCGGTCATCATAGTGGCAGGCTGGCATCCCAGCCGGGTAAGATTATTGGTTTAAGAATTTGAGAACAGCTGCATTTCTACTTAAAACATTTAATAGAAACAACTGCTATAGGAAATATTAAATCGTCATGAGCTATGTGGATATTCAGAAACAAGATATGTTTGTACACTCTATTTGTTAATTATCTTTCACTTAACACATTCTGAATAACATAAGAACTGACTAAATTTGGTTTGGTAGATAATGCTATATATTACTGACATTAGAATGCCAAAGCATTTTTACAGATGTTCTAATGCTTTAACCTGTACACTTCACTGTTATAAGTTCAAAGCCCTTACAATGAATAAGTGTTATATAACATCCATGAAAATCCTGCTGTACATCTTTTTATTTAAAAATTTAGTTATTTCATTTATATGTATACAGTGTATGTACACATGTATGCATGCACACAGAGTCAGACTCAGGTCTCATCCATTTTAGCTGGTGTTACTTGCATTTGGAAAAGCCAAGTGTGGTAGATTGAATAAGAGATGTGAATTCTAGTCCTCAGGAGTTCTAGAGAGCCCTCCAACCCCTGCTGTCCCAGTTCATAAAACAGCCATGAAACACATGATAAACAGTTTATCCTATAGAAAGCAGTTCACTACCTCTATGCAACAGGAATCTCCTTAGATAAGAAAATACAAAAATATATCTATAGGGTAATTTGAATATGAATTTTATGTTCATTTTGAATATGAATTTTTATTATATTCGTCTTATTGTAATGCACACAAGTAACTTGATCAATAGTTAACCTATTGTGTCCTAAAATTATGGCTTAGGATTCAAATAAGTTTTAAAAAATACCTGATAAGGGAAGTTGCAATTTAATCCAAGAAGGAAAAAATTTCATTTTTCTGATGAGCTCAATTAAAAAAAATTAGGATTGACTGTCTCACCAACATATAAAATTGTAGTAATTTTTATGAATTGGATTATTGACAAACAAATGGATGAAGCTTCTCTAAGTTACTCATCAATACACTCCCTTTTGTCTGAACATTGAATTTTTATGTTTGTGCTGTGATTTTATGATTGCTAACTTTGCATTTTGTTTTTGTTTTCAATATGACCAAAATATCACATTTTTTTCATTTTTTTTTGTTTTTTGAAGCCTAAATATATACTAAATTAATCTTATTAGGCCTTCATGTTTTACAAATAATTTTTATTCTGGGACCGAGAAAATGTTTAACATATTAGTCATAAATTTGAAAGTTTAAGATGGCTATCTACTCATTTTAAAATTTGGACTTTTCTATATCCATGTCAATAACCAGGAGAAAGATCATTGTTTCTTTTTTTGAGTTATTATTAATTAATGTATAATTTTAAATTTTAACATGGAAATTTTATTCCTATGAGTACCAACAGAGATTTTCCAGGAAAACTTATAATTTTACATTATTTTTTAATCTCTTGAAATTATTTGTGTTCTTAGTATTGATAACATATAAAATTTTAAATTTGAAGTTTCCAAGGCTGGCTTTGTAAAATCATTCACTGATATGTTTACTTGTCAAATATAAATTTTTATTATATAAATATAATTTCATACCAATACTGTGATTAAAAAAATCTTTCCTGAAATGTCACACATAATCCTAGAGTCTGCATCAGACTGTAATTTGGAAGTGAACTTTCTTAGCTGGCAGAGCTGTAGCCCTGGTTCCAAATATTCGTGTTTCTTTCTAATTGAAGTGGTTGGTTGGGTTTCCAGCCAGATTCCAACAAACAGGGGCACGACTCCGGTTTTGTATGCATGCTCAGGTTTACGGGGGGGGAAACTATTTTGTCACAGTTGTGGCATCTGAAAGTTAAGCGATATTTACCTTTGCTTTACTACGCGTTGCATCATGCCGGATAGAGGCAATGGATCGGCAGCGGTAGTTAGTCTCGAACCTCTTATCTTTGGGCTCTGTATTTTGGCAGGTTTGTAATATGTTCACCCATCACCGTGAGTCTCATCTCCACCAGCAACTCAGGTTTCAGGAGTCTTGCTCATTTGTTATTTGCAGGCTATTTTAGATTATCTGATTTTCGTATCTTCTGTTTCACTGATGGAGTTCTTCTCTTTCTAACATTGATGCACTAAAAATAACTACATTTTTTCCCTTGATATCTATTCATGCCATAAAGACTCACTGTCTACATCCACAGCACAAAACTGTAATACGTTATGTTAAAGAGAGCGGTAATGCAAAAGATACAAATTGTCTTTATTTTGGGGGAATACAAAGGAAACGGGATTCAAGGGAAACAGACTCCCAGAATACTGAACAAGGCAGAAGCCGCTGTGTCCCGCTGCTCTGTCCTGGGGAGATGTGAACATCTACAAACTTGCTTCTGCTTCAGCCTCCCCTAGAGAGAGAAAGAGCCGTCCTCTCCCTTATAAGAGATCAAGGCCACACACAGAAGCCTCGCCCTGAGGCGGGTACCCGAAAAGCTATTGGCAGACAGGACTTCCCACAACATTATATTGGAGGCAGTTCTGAGAGAGCACCTGAGGGAATTGAGTAAGGATGTGAAATCCCTCGGAGCATCTCCTCTTCCTCCCTTCCCACTGCAAACTGCACCGACTTTGAGTAGGAAGGTCCCAATTACTTCATTATCACAGAACTAGTCTATATCAAGGTAGAATGAGAAGGTTTTATAGATTAAGCATGGCATTTTATCATTTTATCCACTATGACTATGTTGTCAGTGTGGTCAGTTTCCTTTGGCATAAATTAACAAAGGAAAACAGGTATATAGAAATGTCATTCACTGCAAGTCCCTATGCATAGGGTTATTCAGGACCATTTTCACAAATTACACTCCTGAATGAAGAAGAAATACCTCACATAGAAATTTTCGTTTTTGCTCTACTCATGGTTATAAAGGTCATCTATTAAATTTGTAATCAGATTACAGCAATTATTTAAAACCTTATTTGTTACACAGTTTACACTTTTTAAATTATCCCCCATCTCTTCTGTGAGTTGCATAATCTCCGTTGATCTTTATTCAAGCCTGATAGTTTTACATTTAAGTGGTGCCTTTCTGGGTTATGCTTTATTTTAATTCTTTTATTTAAGTTGAAAATCTCAATTTCAAGTTTATAACTGTGCACATTATCTAGTTGGTAAAAACATTATTCATTTCTTTGACAATTTTTTGTTCTTTCAATCTATTTTAATTGATCTCTCAGCCACAGTTTCTAGGATTTTCTACTAAATGTGACACCTGGGTGATTTTTCAGTCTCTTTTGATTTCCACTCTGTTCCTCCCTACTAAATAGCTCACAGTTTCCTGACACGTTTTCATCAGTACCTCTCACTCTGTGTGAAGTGAAGAATTCCTAATATAACAATTCCCGTTACCATCATTTTAGTATTTATTTGCTTGTTTATTTGTTTTTTCTTTTTTCAGATAGTGTTGAATTATTTCAAATACAGCAATTCCCGGATGTGAACATTTAAAGTGCTTTGGACTTGAAGACATAAGTGATACGAAAGTAGTTTTAGCTTTGACTACTGGCTGCTTCTCTTTGCCTGTATTCAGTTTTTGGTAAATCTTAAAATTTTTTTGCTTGTTATTGTGGTGTCTTTAACAACCTTTAAAGCACCGAGGCTAATTTAATTAAAAATTAGCTTCTTTATAGATTTGTCAAACAATTTCAGTGTTTAAGTTTGGTGATCCCCCTTAATTGTCTCTCCCTGATTTTCAATTCTGGTATAGATTGTATACACAGCAAAGCTCCATGGCTCTCTTTTATTTCTTTCCCCTTGAACATTATCTCCTTGAGGAAGAACTTCTGTAACAAACTAAAGAAATGTTTCAGATAAAACTACTTCCTCAGAAAACAACTTTCTCCCCCCTCCCTTTTTGTAGTTTTCTGACCCCTTATGCGTGTTCCCTCAAACATGGCTCCATAGCTCCCTTTGACTCACAAACAGAATTTTTTCTCAGTGACTTACCCTAGAGGAGAGCTACAGGCAGATTCTATTAGTCTCTGGTAACTTAGGTCTATTTCCTACTGAAAGCTTTTATCCAACAAGCACCCAAGAAGAGAATGGCAGAGTTATAGTATATCCCTGAATCAGTATTAGCATATTTCTCAATCCCAGAGTGTACATAAAGGTGGAAGGACTGACTTCACAAAGTTGTCCTATGATTTCTATATATGCACAAAGTATCTCCATATCACACACACACACACACACACATACACATACACACATATTCACCCATGCACTCATAGACGTGAAAGATTAACAATAAATAAATTATTCGTTTTATACCTACAAAAAGTATAGCACTCACCCATCATAGAGAGAATTTCTCTTTGTGACACATAGTATCTATTGCAGAAAACCACAATCAAAATGCAGAGTTGCATACCCAGTCTTACTGGGTATATCTACAAATCAACTCTAGCACCTTAGGTTCAAAGGTCATTGTAAAAAAAATAGGCAGAAAGATTGTAGCTTTCCTGTGAAAATGTGTCTCCTAGCAATGTCAGAAACTACACTTGTAAAGTCTCACCAACATGACGTCCTAAACATTGGATGAACAAGGACGACAGAAATAGTCATATTAATATTTATGGGGTATTCCAGAAGCTCTCAATTTAACACAAAGAACTACAAGCACCTAAGGTATGACAAAAGTTAGCCAAATAGTCTTCTCCACATAAAAGGACAAAAACTAGTTATCCAATATCATATAAGAAGCCCTGGAAACACATATGATTAAAATTAAACAGACTCGGCAGGTCATATTTAGGAATATATGTAATAGTTACATACATATGAGTGTCCGTGTTTAGGTATGGGTGTGTGTAACCATAGCTAAAGTAAAAAGAGTCCATTAATTTGAAAGTGTGAATGGAAGGCTATGTGGAAAGTTTTAGAGGGAAGAAAGGGAAGGATAAATGGGGCAATTATGTTATAATAGTCAAAAATAATAAAATAAATATTTTATAATGTAACAGTTAGGTAAAATTAAATTTTGGTGTACTCAATATCATTAAACATCAGACAGATGAAAACAAAAACTACTTTGAGATTCCATCTTACTTCGGGCATAATGGCTATCATCAAGAAAAGAGTAAATGATTCTGATAAGCATGAGAAAATGAGAAAGAGGGATATTTTTCTCTATAGCTAGAGGTGTACACTACTCCAACAATTGTGAAAATCATGATAGAAGTTTCCCAAGGATTTCTCAGGAACTAGGCATGTTATGCACATAAACACATGCAAACAAATACACACACACACATGTGTGTGTTTAATAGAAATGAATGTACTTTTAAGAATTTCAACTATAACCATTTTATGACCAAGCCCAGCCATTTTTGAACATATGCATGAAATATTCTACATTCTACCACAGACAACAGCAACAGCAATGAAATGTAACAATCTAGTGGAAACATGGATGTTTCAAGACGCTCATAGGCCAGCTAGTCTGGAATATTAGGAGTGACCCAGAGGCCTTGTCTTAAACAAGGTGGACCACAAGAACCCAACACCTACAATTGCCCTCTCACCTCCACAAATGTACTACATCCTAAGTACATGCAGTCACACATACAAATATATGTGTACACAGAGATATCTCAAAATGTAACAAAGAAAGACTTTGAATGGATTGACAGGTAAAAGGATATCACAAGAGAGTATTTGGAGGAAGAGACATAGAAGACAAATCTAAAAAAAGAAAATAACAAGAAAAAATGTGTTTGGATATGTAAAAATGAAACCCAATATGGGGTATGTTAACTCTAAAGAAAGAAATAGGAAAAAAAACAGCCATGATGATTTATATCACCCACAAAATAGTCAATCATTGCTTGATTTTAATTTTAAACTGTAATATTACTAAAATTTTTATGTGAATTTGACCATTTTTTTATATTTGTGTTGTTTTATTGTTTTGAACAAAGTTTGTTCTGTAATTCTGTTTTAGCCTCACAAGTTCTGGGGCTGTGGGCATGATCCACCACAGACAGTGTTACTGTCTCTTTTGATTTCCTCAGAATGCATTTTAATTAATTTTGGTTGGCATGGTTATATTAGTTTCCTTAAAATAATTGGCTGTTCATTATGTAGTTTATATGATACTTGAACAAGTGTTTGTCTTATATTTCATGTAATAAACCATTTTTGGTAATCATACATATGATAATTAAGAGTTATGTTCTTCTCTGTAAGCATATCATGCCATCTTAAAGTTCTCCGTGTCTTGCAGTCAGAGGAAGAAGGAAGAGTCAACTCCTTCCTTTACAGGATTCATGCCAGAGGACTCCTTTTATATTAAGTTCTAGAATAGTGGAGGAGGTTAGGTTACTGTTGGACTGGAGAGTGATAATAAGGAACAGTAGAAAGGGTAAGATAGTTTCAAGCTTTTTGCTCTTAAAATGTTAGACTTCTATCATAGAATTTTTATGTTAGGAAAAAAGCAAATGTCCCGATTCCTACGCATCTCAATTAAAGCCAATGGGTAGTGAGAGGAAAGGGGTCAAGCACAAATGTTACTTTTAGTGCTAATAAACTCCATGTGTATCATTTCCTTTTGGGCAGGGTGCCCTTTGAAGCTTGCAAAGTTCTTCGAGGCTTACATCCACAACTATGCTTTTGAGATAACCGAAATCTTTCACTGTGTGCAGCCACTAAACAGCCCTCGTTCAAATTCAAATCCCACAGGGACTGTCACTTATCAGTGAGGAGTTCAAAAAGGAACTTCCTAGTGAGCAGTCGAATATCAGAAATGGGATGGCTTCTATTCATTGTGTTGGCTAAGAAAACATGTTTGTGCCTCCAGAGGCTGTGTAAATTATGTTCAAGGCCACACTTTTTGTGAGGAGCTGCTATGAATCGGGGCTGCTGAGGAAGGAAGAATTTTACTGTTCTTTGACGACATGGACATGGATAGGTTGCTCATGCCCCAGTGGATGACAATATACCATGTGCATATGACCGTCACAAAACCTATTTAAGGGGTTGTTAGTAACAACCGCAAAGAACAGGATTCAGAGAGTAAATTGGTGTAAGGAACTCAAGGCTGCACTGAGGGAAGTAGTAGTAGATGGTATGATTAATATACATTGTACAAATTTATGAAACTTTTGCATAATAAAATATTTTTAAGTGAAAAAATATACATTGATCCATAAGGAAAGGTTATGTTTTAATGACATATATTTTAAATTATATCTATATCTATCTATATATATATATATCTATATATATTTCAAATTATATTTCATCATCTGGTGGGTATTTGTTCTCTTGTTTTTTTAAGGTAATAATTTTCCTGATATTTACTATAAAACTCTATTTCTTAGCTCCAATGTTTCATAACAAGTCAGGTTATTTTTTTCCTCAATGAGCTGCAAATTTTGCCTGATTCATTGTAAGAGACATGGGCTTGTCTAAGGTGAGGATGACATTTTCTTCCTCTTTGCAATTCCCTTGATTTCTTCAATATACACAATTTCCTTGCTTTAGTTACCTTACTCTTCCAGAAAGGAAATGCTTATCAACCATTATTTCCATTTTCATCCTGCTCTGTGACACCATTCCTGGAGACACATGAATGAAAGCCTATTAACCCCAATCTAATAATGCCATCCAGCTGAGGAGAGTTACAGGACTATAGACAAGGGTTAACTTACAGGAGCAGGAATGATCAAAAGGAAGACAAACGGCCAAAAGCTCACTGCAACATGGTTGACGGTTCCCAGAAGCTGGAGCTCTCAGGTTCTTGCATGACTTGAAGGCTGCTCAGCAGATCACAGGGTGCTTCGCAGGAATCTGTGTGGGTCACCTTCTTCTAGGTAACTTGGTTGATGAGCTGATCAGGCAGCCTGTTTGAATTAAAAGTGTCTCTCAGAATTCCTTCATGTTTATGTAAGCTTGGAAAGTGAGGGACTTGCCTATATGTTTGGTTTCAGGGACTTCCTGAAGCTTCTGAGTTGTTTATAGAGATTTAAGAAGCCTCTTTTTAGAATTTCCAAATTATTAATGAGTTTCCCTGACAGAATCTTATGCCTTCATATACAGTATCCTGAGTTTTACAGTGTTCCTCAGAAGAAACTGCAATAAAAGACACTGACATTATTTATTCGAGAAAAATTAACGTTACTACAAATTAAAACTTAGTACCCATATAACACAACAACCTGGTCTTCGGAAATCAAATGTTCTTTGATGCTCTCTGGTCTTGTCAGAAGTCCTTGTGTTCTGTCTAGATTTTAGGAGAAATAATCTATCTGCATTATCTAACTTATTTATTACCAGAATCCAGAAGAATAAATTTGTATAGTATTTGTCTTAAAGATTTTAAAAATTATACTTCATCCCAAAAGATGTGTTGTAACTCCGAAGCTCCTTAACTGTGAGCTCCTTGACAAATATGAAAGTTATGTATAGCTTAATTAAATGTAGCTCAGCACTGTGCATTTGAAGATAATGAAAAGTGAAAGGCTGTACACACACGGCAAAGAAAGCATGCTGAATGTTAATTCAGACTAGTCAAAAGTGGTAACTTTAATCTCTGAATAAAAGGTATAGCTAGTGTTATAATTCAAAAAGAAATTTTAAAATACTTTCCCTTAAATAATTTGATCTCAAGTTTGAGAAGAAATGTTGGTGAGAAATTTTGGTAGGGCTCCTTGAATTACTATCATACAATCTTACAGTAAACTCTGATTTTTTTTTCTCTTACAATCTTGCTATCCAGGCTCTTCAGTGTTCCCTGTGCTTTAGGTGAATGAGTGTTTTGTAGATGTATTCATTGAGATGGGGCTCCATAATTCTGCAATTTGATTGATGTGATTTTCTGCTTGGTCTCTGTCTGTTGCAAAGAAAATTTTCTTTGATGAAGGTGATGCAGTGTGAAAGCTAGGCTTATCTTTGGGTAAAAGAAACATGTAAAATTTTTGTTAGGGATTGTGCTGGCTCAGGCAAGTAGTGCTTATAGATTCCACTAAATGTCCTTTACAGGCACTGAGTAGTTAAGATTTTCCATAGTAGTTTCCCTCTCATGGAGCAGATCTTAAGTACAATTATGGAGCTGTCGCTGACGTGAGCTGAATAAGAATGACAGCAA
This sequence comes from Bramus lutescens, assembly GCA_001685075.1. Lineage (NCBI taxonomy): Eukaryota > Metazoa > Chordata > Mammalia > Rodentia > Cricetidae > Bramus > Bramus lutescens. The sequence continues at coordinate 123,062 of LOEQ01006930.1, read as the reverse complement.
TAGACATGACAAAATAGACAGGTAAAGAACAAAGGCCCAACCCTAAACAAATAACTAAAGACAAAAATGGAACGCATAGACGGGGAGAAATTGTTTTCCTTAGGAAAGAGCTTATCAACTTTTCCCACTTCCTAACAGCTTTCCTTGGTAGGTCTTCCACAGCTGAGGCTTTGCTAACATCTTGTGGGCTCCAAGGCCATGAGTTTCCATTCACAGCTTTATGCCATGGCCTCTGTAGGCCTCCAACCAGGGACACCTTGACACATGGCTGGAGCCAGGAGTTTTCCTTAGTGACGGAGGCAAAGTCCCCTTTTTTTTTTCTATCCTTAAAACCAGAACTATGTGTTTGTTTGAAGCTTGCAGGTGCTACGTGCTGGGGCTAGAACATGGTCCTGTTGTTTAATTACATCTTTACCAGCTTTCTTTTTTTTCTCCATGGTTTCTTTCCTTCATTGCCTAAACTTGGTTGTCCTAGAAGAAGAGACTGGTCTCATACTCAGGTCTGCAGGCTTATACTTCTGAAGTAATCTTTTAAAGGCTTGTGCCATCACCTCTCACTTTAAGGTTTTTTTTTTTCTTAATTCTTTCCACAATTTGGAAATTTAGCTGGGTGGGATCTTGCCCTAAGGTCACCACTCCTTTATTGCATTTCTTAATCTGTTTATCTTCTTGAACAGGATTTAGCTCCATTCCACATCCCATTGGTGCTTTCCTCCTTAAATTTTACATTTTGTAATTTATCCTGCTCAGCTTGCTCCTTTTCATTATAAATCTTCATTAGAGCTACTGCTAATAACCACACAATGGAATGTGAACTATTTCAGATTTTTTGTGTGACATTTATAAAAACGATTCCATTTTTTGAGCATTTGCTTAAATTCTACATCTCCTGATGCTCCTATGTTCACATCCAAAGGGCAGAAATTGCTGGTGTGTGGCACCATGTCTTTGGAATAATGTAATATTTCATGGTAAAATATGTTTAGAAAACATTTTCTGAATGTTAGTTGTATACATTGATATTGCATGTTGCTGTTTTTAGAATGTTCAGAGGACTGTGCTAAGAAATGCATGATGACTCATTCATGTAGACACATATGTGTGTGTATTATATGTAAGTATATGTCTTTTTATATAGTTGCTAGTGTCTTATTATTTAATTTTAAATTATTGATGGTAGTATAAAGCCAAATAATAGAGATGGAAATATATCTCTTTCAACTCCAGTATACATATAAAATAGATTCAAAATTGCTAAGAAGTGAAATAAATGCTTTTGCTACCGAATCTCAACTTGTAAAATTCCATTTATTTTTAGGATCACATTCTCTTAGTTAAATGCTATTCAAAAATACTATTTTTCAAAATTGCACAGTATAATTACTTATTTTTTATTTTCTTAGTGTGGTTAATTCTTTTTCAGTAATTTTATGTTAATGTGTCACAAGTTGTATCCCATATTTATTCTGTGTAATGCATATTTTTGTTCTTAATTCTTTCTTCTGCTATATTTTTACTTGATAGGAATCTGGCAAACACATATACATGACAGATATATAGTCTTTTATCCATCACTAGAAACAGAAAGCTTCACTAGTGAGTCCTCATTTTATCTGCTATTATTCCTTACACACATTTAAGTCCTAGGATGCATATTTATCCCTCTTTATGCTACAGTTTTCTTTCCTTTCCTTTAATTTTATTTTCAAGATAGCCTAAAACTGGAACCATTCACTGTGTAGCGCTTGGCATCTGACTACATTCATCTCATGAAAGGTATTTAAAAGTCACTTCTTCGGTTGTATATATACATAGTTAACTCATCTTAATCACTGGGTGAGATTTATTGGCTCTATATAACAACCATTTATTCATTCAACAGTTGAATGACATTTGGGTGCTTTCCAGGGCATAATGAACAGAAATAAAACTGTTAAATATTTGCATAACTTCTGAGGGATGACATCGTTTTATGGAATACATTCTTTGAAATTTCCTTGCTGAATCAAATAAATGAAAATTATAGATTACAAGAAAAACAAACTTTTTCAAAATTGCTGTGCCATGTTACATCTCTATTAATATTTTCCAGGTGATCTCCAACATCTGAACTCATGAACAAGAAAACATAGCATTTATGTCTTATTTTTATGGGGTATATTATATTTTCTCAGAGAATAATCTAAAATATATTTTATAAATTATTATATTCCCCCATGTCACTCTTAAGTTTCTACATAGCCAACTTTTGGTGCATAATGCTTTTGGAGCATTTTAAGATTTATAACAGACTGCTTGTGCCTGAATCTCTTTTCTATCACCAATACTGTGAAACTCAGGACATATCTACAACAAATCCACCCAATCTTGAGGCATTGTTATTAGTAAAATTTCATAATTTATAATGACTTCACTTATTGTAAAGACCCATATGCTTGGACAAATGAGTTCTTATATGTGATAACCGTTATTGGTACTGGAAAATCATTTTCTTGCCCTTAAAATCCATTGGACCGGATTTCTTCATTTCTATCACTTCGAATAACAGAACCTATCATCTTTTTTTGTAATTATACCCTTATTTTCCCACACTCTCTTAGGTGTCACATTATATACTATGCAAAATGTTTAGAATCAATATTTACTCAGAATTTTTAAATCTAATTATGAAAATTTAATTTATATACTCAAGGTACACACATCGTTTTACAGTTATGCAGTTTTCTTGCAATGCACTCAAATTGGTATCTCTTAAATATTTTCCTTCTTCTAATGGTGTGTTTAATTATTAATAGAGTCAAATTTAGACAATATTATTTAAAATATTTCCTAAGGAAGAAGGAAATGGTTCTTGATATGCAAGCCTGGTAATCTGAGTTTGATATAGGAAGCCTACATGAGGAGACACAAGTCTCCACAAGTTTGCTGTCGAATATATTTACCAGCATTCTTTCTCAGACAATGTGTGATTATTAATAAAGATGAATTTATGTTTAAAGCAAAACACCACCAAATGCAGGTTACAAAAAAATCTACCCTGTATTTTCTTGTGATTTATATTTTATGCTTTTTTAAATTTTTATCTTTGATTATTTTGGGGAAAAGTTAGAGTAGAGCATGTTGGATCTAAATATATGGTAATTTTACATAGCAATGTTTAAGTTTCTTATACATTCGAAACCCTTGGGACATTTTTCTTTGTGTTTACTTCTGTGCTCTTTTTTCTTTTACTGTTTTTTCTTTCTGTTCTTTTGAAAATACCATAGTCTTTATTATTCCTGCTGGTAGAATATACAAAAACAAATATTGTAGTTCCATCCAAACATTAATTTTCTATAATTATATTTTAGCTAGTTTCTCTCTTTTACATAAGCATAAATTAGCTTTTCAATCTCTTCAATAATGAACATTTATTTTAATATAAATTCATTTGAATTTTTATTTCTTAAATTGATTTGAAAGTAACAGATATCAATTGCATTATTTCTCAATGGTTTATATTATTGTTTTATAAGTCATCTTTTATCTTGTAGAACTTTATTTTCCTAGTTATTAATTAATGGTTTCCAATAATATTTTGTATATCACTACTTAAAATATAATTCAATATGCTAACTTTTAATGGGAGCTGTTTTATGTTTAAATGTATCATCTGATATGAGATCCCTTCTGTGTATGTGATGTGGGATTTTCCTCTGTGTGCTGTGATTACCACTGATAAACAAAGGAACTGCTTTGGACCTATGGCAAAGATACAGAGGAACAGAGCTAGGTGCCAGGGCAGGGGGATAAGCTAAATGCTGTGAGAAAGGAGGCACAGTCAAAGAGAAGCCATGTAGCCCTGCCAGAGCAAGATGGAACTTTAGTTGGTAAGTCACAGCCATGTGACAATACACAGATTAATAGAAATGGGTTAAATTAATATGTAAGAGTCAGCCAATGAGAAACTAGAGCTAATGGGCCAAATAGTGTTTTAAGAAATATAGTTTCTGTGTGGTCATTTTGGGTCTTCATTTAGGGTGGGATTCACCCCCTCAATATTGGAATATATTGAACAGAACTTTCCTTCAAGGTTAAGCCTTGCATTTTTGGCTAACCCTACCAAAACACAGGATGTCAAGGAAGGTGAAATGACTGGTTATTTAATGACAGCATGTTTACAAAGAAGTGAAACAGTAGGATGTTCTAGGAGAAGGTAAACCAGTACATTCGAGAGAGAAGTTCCCTTAAGACAGGAAAAAACAATCAGAAATAGCATTAGCCAGTCCTTGGCACTGATATGATTTCACTAGTCCCCTCAAACTTTAAGAGTATATATGCTATAAAGCTATATAATAGTCATTCCTAGACAGGGAAAAAGTACAAAACAGATACAAAGACAAGTTTTACACCTGGAAGAGGCAAAGTGTTCAGCCCAGTAGCCTGAAAAAGCAAGTATAAAACCAGCAAACTAAAAGGAAAGAGCAGATTAACTGCCTGGAGACTCAGACCAACTGAATAACCAGGAAAGGTCATTTTTCCAAGCTGTTGAGCGAAGCACAGGGTGTGCAGCGTGTGTTGGATGGTCCAGGTTCCCAGCTTCTGTGAACCGTCACCCATGCTGGAATGGGCTCTGGTGATACAGCTGTCGTTCAGTAATTTTCTCCCTAATTAATCCCTCATTCATATTCCTCCACGGAACCACAATGAAACGCATTCATTCACAAAGCTGGACTTTGAAAGCACCCCTAATTTGGTCTGTTTGGTCTGCAATCCCTATTTAGAGTGTGTAAACGGGGGTGTTGTCTCTCCTCAGGAAAAATCTATCTTCAACCACATTTCCATTGGTGTTTCAGTTGTTTATGTCAGTTGAAAAAGCCATACTGTTGAGATGTTGTGGGTGCAGCTTCCCTGAGATATGTAGAAGACACCATGTCACAACAAATGTTCAGATTCTCTGGTTCTTACAATCTTTCTATTCTCTCTTCTTTGACATCTCCTGTTATACAGGGATTCTGTTTTAGGTATAAGCACTATCTTAAATATACAAATGAATGATTAATTTTATTGAATGACATTTCTGTCTTATACTTTTGTTGACTATAATTATACATCCAGAAGTTATGTTGTATCTACTTTGACAGTTCATGTGCTGACAGTCCATATTTTATCGAAGTCTGCTTGTGTGTCAGGACACTTTCTTTTCTCTGCTTCATTTTCCTACCTGGGATTTCTAAAATGATGATGGTTAAGAATGACTGGAGAAAATCCCTTTCCATTTCTCTTAATCCAGTAGTAAATCATTAAATTTTCCCATAATTCAATTTGACGTATAGGCACAGTTTCGCTATGACTACTGTTTATTTGACGTTCTTTATTATTCTCTCAATACTTATTCTTTCTCTTGTTCTCTCTTACTCTGCATTGTTCTTTGTTCTACATTGTTCTTCCTCGTCCTGCCCACTACAAATGTTCCCAGTCATATGTATCCTGAAATCCAGTTATTTCTCAGCCCGAGCAGGATCCAGGGCCAGAATATTTTTGTCCCATAGGAAATCAGATAAGAGCTTTTACACACATGCGTACACACACACACACACACACACACACACACAGAGAGAGAGAGACAGACAGACAGACAGACAGACAGACAGACAGACAGACAGACAGACAGACAGACAGACAGACAGACAGACAGACATAGATCCATGGGAGTGGCTAGTACATGGTCCAGTGAAGTCCTTAATGGAGAAAGTTAGTTAAAAATGGGAATTAAATCATTAGGGAATTCTAGAGGGGAAGGTTAGTGTGCTGTGCTACATTTTCACATGGTAGATATGAGGCTAAAAGTTTTATTTTCTGTAAAATTATGAATAGGGCACAGATTGTCTAAATCAGCACGTACTTCTTTTTTCCCAGACTACATAGAGAATACCAGGTAACCAGGGAACTTTGTAAACAGTCAGGGAGAAGCTGAAAACTCTTGATCAGATAACCTATATACCAGACTCTGCAGTTTCTATTTGCTAGGTCTGGAATTAAACTTACTGCTCTCAGCGAAGAGACCCAGACCTCTAAATTATCAGTCCTGCGGTATGCTGATATCAACCCTTCTGATCGTGGGTGTTGTGGGTCTTTCTCTGGAGTGCAGTTAATTTTCCCTTCTGCTGTCCATGAGAGTAAAAGACAGGCTGTAAATTTCCTGAACTAAAGCCATCTGTAAACTGAGGTGAATGCATAAAGAGTTAAGGATCTTTTGAGTGGGGTAAAACCAGAGCTGCAGATTGGGCAAACTAGTAATTCTCTGTCCTTGGAGATAATGTGAATTTCTTAAAAGGGATGGCTAAATACTGACCAAATGCCAGCTGATAAAGATAATTAGAAGAAGGCAGACCTCTGTGCTTACCTAGGAGAGAGGAACAAGGCCTGGGAGTTGGAAATTTTTTTCGTGAAACTGTTCTGAACGGTGGAAACTAATTCCCCAATATGTAACAGAAAGGGAGTTAACTACAGTGAAAAAAACTACAGCAAAGGACAGCTACTTTATTTACAAAGCAATAGTGCCAAAAAAAAACACCTTGCTGTTAGTTTAGCCTTTACCAGGTCCCTTGGTTCTGATAAGTCACTCGTGAAAAGATGGCTGAGCAACTACTGCATAATGTTGCATCTTGTAGCAATTTCTACAGCTATTTCTAAGAGATTGTTTTATAGCAGTTTCTGATGTTTGGAACGCTTACAATCATTCCATCCCCTCTTACGTGTACCAGTTGCTGAAGACATGACATACTAAGGACATAGGACTAGGATGATTTGGGCTGCATCTCCCATGAAAACCTCTTTCCAGAGGTCTAGCTCCCATGGTTCCAGAAAATACTATGCAAAACTTCCAAGAGAAGTTTTGGGTAGCACTCTTTTGAAAATCAGCTATTGCCAGTTAGGGAAGATATATATGTATATAGATGGAGTAAGTGGCCCTTAACAGGTCAGTGACAAACAGAGGCAGGTTGATTGTTCTTACTGCCCAGACACCAAGAGGCAAATCAACCTGGTACTGCAAATTAAGCCATGTTTTGAGAGCTAGTAAAATCATGACCCTTAAAAAAGAATCTACTACTACTACCACATTGCTAGACCAACATAATCCTTAACTACATTCTTAATATGTTTTCTTATGCTCACACACCTGTACAGTTACCATCCCTCTAAGAGAAGCCTATAACAGAAAGTGGAGACCATAAGGAGACACAATGTAGAGGTCATATGATTATGTTGAGCACAGCCACAAGGGATATATCAGTGTCAAAGCTCATGGAATATATGGATTAGTCATAATAATTTTCATTTTGTCTTCAGAAAACTCATCTTCTTCCTTTTATTGAAAATCATTTTTTCTCATGTAATAATCCTTATTATGGTTTTCTATAACACAAACAGAATTGCAAAGCAACTACCATCCTATCCACGGTTGGTAGAATTAAAAGTGATGCGGCCACTATGTCAACAAGTATAGAGGCTAAAAGCTAAAAGGAAATCTATTATGTGATCCAAATATACTAATCTTTCATATTCCCAAAGAACTTGACATAAGACTGCTCAACCATGTGTACTCCTGTTTTGTTCAAATTAGTTAAGAAAAAGAAATAATCTAAATGCCCTTTGGTTTTGTCTGGATAATTAAAGGTGGTACATAGTATAGATAGTCTTCTCTAAAGAAAAATAAAATCAACAGACTTGCAGGTAAACGGATGGGATTGGAGAAGATCATATAGATTGAGGTAACCAGGAACTCAAAAGACAGATACCACGTTTCTCATCAGAGGCTCCTTGCTCCAAATATTCAAATATAAGTACGGTCCTCTCTCCTCATCAAGTAAACTTTTCTTTAAAACAGAGGGAGACCCTTAGAAAAAGACACAGACAAATAAAACACAGTGTTGTGGAACCCAGTTACAGTGTCTACATGTACAAAACAACTCCAGCCTCTAAGGTTAGGTGAAGGTCGCTGAAGACTGTGCAGAACAATAGTAGGAGCCAGAGGATCAGGCAGTTTGCTGTGATGTTGTGTCAACAGTGTCCCTGATAAAACGTGAGCTTAACTAGGACAGAATACTTTACATGACAAATTGTCTATGAGAAAGGCCACAAGGTTCAAACCTCCACAAAGAATACATACTGAGCTGGTTATATTTAGGACTTTATTTGTATATTCAAGCACACACATGCATGTAACAACAATTAATGCAAAAGACTCTAGGAATTTGAAAGAGAGCTTAAGGGGTTTATGTTAGGTCTTTAGAAGTAATTATGTTATAATCTCAAAACTAAAGTAATTTTAAAATAAAGCTGAAAGTGAAATATATTTCTTTTATGCAATACGTAAGAGAGATAGTGTCATAGGAATCATGTACGCCTGTGATAGTTTGGATGAAAATGGCCCCCATGGGCTCGAAGACAGAGGTATTATTTGGAAGGATTCAGACACGTGACCTTGTTCAAGAAGGTGTGGGCTTAAGTTTCAGAAGCTCAAGTGAGGCCCAGTTGTTTTCCTCTGCTCCTTTCCTAATGCCCACCAATCCAGATGTAGAACTCTCAGCTCCTTCTCCAGCATCATGTCTGTCTGTGCACTCTACCATGCTTTTGCCGTGACTACAATGAACGAACTTTCTGATCCTGTAATCCCCTCTGGTTTTGCTTTATATGAGTTGCTATGTTGCTGGGTGGTGGTGTTGCACACCTTTAATCCCAGCACTGGGGAGGCAGAGGACACTGGATCTCAGAGAGTTGGAGGCTAGCCAAGTCTGCAAGAGTTAGTACTAGGACAGCTAGGGCTGTTACACAGAGAAACCCTGTCTCAAAAAAATAAAACAAAAGAAAACAAAACAAAAAAAAAAACAAACCAAAAATTAAAAAGCAAGCAAACAAGCAAACAGAAAGAGTTACTATGTTTATAGTGTCTTTTCATGCAGCAATAGAAACCACAATTAAGAAATACTCTAGAAAAATTACAGTTACTTTTATTTATGTTTTTAACTGAATTAAACGTTATATCACCTATGTTTCTTCCCTCCAGCCATTTTATCTGCCCTTTTTGAACCTTTCCTATGCCAACTTCTTTTCAAGTATCTAGTTTATTTTAGTTTGATATTAGTGCGTGTGTGTGTGTGTATGTGAGTTCTGTGTCTGTGCCTACTTCTGTGTTTATAGGTATTCCCCAAAATTATGAACACATCCTACTGATTCCATTTTTATTGTTGTTTTGTGTATGACTCCAAGACTGACCACTTAGCATTGGTCAATTTAAAAGGTACCTCATCCTGGAACTAGATCATTTTCTTTCTCCAAGAAGTCATTAGTTGCTTGTAGGTCTTTGTCTAGGGATGCACCTCACCAAATTCTCCTGTTTCTGCATTAACATGTACTTTGGCATTGCCATTGTTCCAGCCTTGTTTCTAAAGGCAATTCTAGGACAGACTGACTGCAGACTTGCTAATATTTTATGGGTTTTGCCCCCCTCTTCTTTCAAGTTCCCTGAGAAGTAAACATTGGACATGTAGATGGGACATAGGCTCCCCACAATCCACAAATCTCTTCATGTGTCAGTTGCAGATTTCTGTGTTTGTTTCCAATTGCGGTAAAGAAAGGTTTATTTGATAACAGGTAGTAAGGTATGGTATCTACACCTTTTCTTTTAGTATAAGGATAAGATTAAAAATGTCATAATGTTGATCTAGCAACAGGACAGTAGTGATTATATTTCTAATGCTGCTGGCATCTGTCTAGTTTCCAGTACCCAGTGTTATTTTTCTTCTGTATAATGAAACTTAAGTCCAGTTAGATTGCTACTGTTTACCACCAAATGTGAGTACTACTTACTGTATCTTTATACACATTTGTTTAAGTTGGTAATTGCGATGTTTTATATGTTGGTAGGGCTGTTTAATTCCATCCCTCCCTTCTCAGTTTCCACGGTATTTTTTGATTCATAGGAGCCAACCCTCAGTAAAGAGTCTTTAGGTCAGATTCATCTAGAATAACCTATGTCCCATTCATTGGATTTCTTCGCCAATAGGAGCCTACCCTGAATTCCTAAGCAGCAGTAAAGGACTGCATTCACTACTCTGGTAATCTATATTGTTTTGAGATTTGCTTGTACTGCAAAGATCAACCCTTTGAAGATATTTCCTGCCTGATCCTGAGGGCTTTATTTTTGTGAGAATATTATCATCTCAAGTGCCTTAAGTTCCATACCAAATATATTACACAACTGTGGAATACTTCCTTGAGGAATCACTTTGTTATCAAACAACCTTAATATTACATGTTCCTTGACCATCCATCTCCTTCTTTATTGAGCTCCCTTCTCCTCCTCAGTTGGAACATCCCCACTATTCCATTCCCTCTTCATATTACCTATATATCCTGCTACAACCCTGCCAATTCCCCAACTAACCATGGTCCTTTAATAGTCTCCCTGTGTCTGTGGTTTATAAATATTGGGTGTTTGCTGTTTATTGTCCTCTGTCCCCAAAGTACTGGCACACATGGACGGCCTTAGAACATAGTGGAGAAAAAAGGCTAGGGAGTCAGAATGACCCTGAGTACCTGTGAGTAGCTTGAACTGCAGCAGAGGTGACAAATTCCTTAGTTGGTCAGCGGACAGGTTTTAAGCTAAATAACGTATGTTGGCACCAACATTCTGGCAGGGAAGAAAAGAATTGTGGCCTTTGAAGATGATGTGACTCTTTGTCTCCCTGATGTAGATCCAGGCTATTCAACCTAAGTAGGGAATGGAAGTCACTTAAAACTTCTGAGAGATTTCGAGGTGCAGGCACACTCAACTGACTGGTTTGATTCTGTAATCTCACAGATTTTCTTCCCTGAGAATCTGGAAAGAGGACCTTCAGACTAGAGAAAAGATGTAGTGTTTGTCTTTCTGTGTTTGGAGTACTTCACTCAAACTTTCATGAGTTCATTCATTTATTTACCTGTAAATTTCAATATTTCATTTAACTTTAAAGATAAATAATACTCCATTGTAAATATGTTATAATTCTTATTATCTTTTAATATGACAAAAGTTTGTTTCCATATCATGGCTATTGAGATTGAGGTGATAATGAATGGTGTTTAGCAAGTATCTGTAACATAGGATGTTCCGTCCTCTGTGGATAGTCAAGACATGTTATATCTTGGTCATATAGTAGGTTTAATTTTAGTTTTTGGAGGATTATTAGTGCTTATTTATTAAGTGGCTACTCCAGTTTATGTTCCTACCAAAAGAAAATCAGGGTTCCTTTATTCCCCCAAAGATACCAGCATTTGTTGTCTCTTTGTTTTGTTGACTGTATAGTTATTCTATTGAGGATGGGATGAAATCTCAAAGTTTTCAGCATTTTTATCACCCTAAGTGATGAGGATGACTAGTGATTTTTAGGTATTCTTAGACATCTTTATTCTTCTACTGAGAACTCCCTGTTTAGATATATAGACTGTTTTTTTCTTTTATCTTTCTCCCTTCCTTCCTTCTTTCTTGCTTCCTTTCTTTCTATCTTCCTTTCTTGTTTTTTTTCTGTCTTTTTATTTTGAGTTAGAATTTTCCTGTGTTGCCCAGACTATCCTGGAACTCACTCTGTAAACCAGGTTGGCGTCAAACTCACAGAAATCTACTTTTCTCTGCCTAATGAGTTCTGGGTTTAAGGAGTGGGCCACCACCACAAGCTAAACTTTCCTCTTTCTCCTTCTTTGTTTGCTTTTTCAGTTTTGGCTTTGTTTTTCTAGATAGGGTTTCTTTGTACAAAGGCTGTCCTGGCCTAACCCACTTTTCAATGGTCTCATTGTTTCCTTGTCTCTGCTTTTTTTTTTTT
>LOEQ01006930.1:94116-109202 GCA_001685075.1 Bramus lutescens | reverse complement strand
GATGGGAGGGAAATGGGAGGAGGGGAGGAGGTAGAAATTTTTAATTAAAAAAAAGGCTCTTTGCTTTTACATACGGAAAAAAAGAATCTACAGCCATAATCTATTAAAGCAGGATAATCCCTAACAATAACCAAAATGAATATTTGTGGATACAACTCCCAATGGATGCATCTACAACATACTTCTGCCCCTGGCTCAGCAAATATTGTGGAAGATGTGACAGAAAATTTGTAAAAGCCAGAGGATAAAGGAGGTTTTTGTGAGATGTTGAGCATTGTCTTAAGTCTAATTAGATAGCTGCTGCTTACTGCCATGATATGAATGCCGTTATTTTGTCTTTGGGATATCTGCCAGGTTAGACATTGTTGTGGCTCATAGACATCAAATTTGGGTAGGGCTATTGGTTGCTTTTCTTCCTTGACAATTTTCAGAATATATTCTGTATTTTCAAAACTGCATTATAAAAGAGAATGTGTTATAGATTATAGAGTTAGACTTGGTAATTTGATGTTTAACTTATAAAATCATAGGTAAAATGGAAATATTTATAATGTGCTGATGTAAAAAAGATATGTATATGTCTTAATAACGTTATATGATTTGTATTTTAAATTTATAATTCTTGCTGCAAGTAAACAGTTGAATTGAGAGGCCCAACCAGAAAGATGTAGAACACCTAAATTTTTGTTGAATTCCTATTGAAAGGAGATAAAAGATAAAGACACAATGTCATGTACTTCTATGAGTATTAAATGAGACTATAATTATAGTATGTTTTAATATGTCTAACTTTTCTCTCCATCAAAGGCAAAAAGCAATCTGGCAAAAGCACCTTAGGGAAGAAGATGCTTACTTGACTTCTATTTTTTAATCATATCATCACCTAGTAAAGCCGGGGAAAGAATCACGGAGGAACACAGCTCATGGATTAGTTTTCTAGCTTGTTCAGTCTAGAACTCAGCTGACTTCTTTATACAGCCCTGGATCACCTTCCTAGAGTTGAATCCACCCATGAGGGATTGGGTCCTCCTGCATTAATTAACAGTTAAGTCATTTTCCTGCAGACATGCTCAGTGGTCAGCCTTATCTAGCTACTGATTAGATGTCAGAGGAGCACCTGATAATGACTGAAGTTTGAGGTGGCAGCCCCAAAAAGCAACTGTCTGATGGGTGAATCTTGTTTAAGTAAGACCATGGGACTACAGACCCCAGAATGCCTTTTGCTTCTGCTGACTCTTTCCTTGTTTTACTATAATATTCCTCTGGTATCAAGCATCCTGTGAGTGGATGCGGAGATATCTCCACTGCCTATAATACAGTGGATTTATCTCTTGGAAACATCATGTTGTAATTTGGTCTGTGGGTCGTCAAGAAGATGACACCTCCCTAAAATGTGCTGTCTAAACTGAGAGTAATAATGATAGCCTAGGCAGAGTTTTGATGAATAAAAATAAATACGAGGATTTTTTTTCCAGCCAGGGCCTGTGAGTTTCACCTAAGGAGCTTCATAGATTATAGAGCAAAGTAATTATTAACAATTGAGTCCCAGTAGCCTAGCTAGTTTAAATCCCTTAACCTTAATGATGGGAGATGTATTCACAGGCTTTAGAGTGCCTCACAGCTGAAACAAAGTTTTGAAAATAGCAAAGTTGGACAAAGATGATTATCATTGGCTGGTGTGCCTTTCTTGCTAGGATTGGCTGATGACTAAAAGTGATAATTAATTACTTATATCCATTTATGCCCCCAGTCTCCTGATACAAAAAAAATAAACTATTAATGAGTGTATATGTACTCTAAAGTTTTAAATTAGAGCTGACTGATTCTTTTTCCTACATAAAAGTTTAGGTTTGTAATTTCTTTAGGATTCGCTATAATATTCCCTTTAAAGATAAGTAATAAAGTAATTGGCTCTTTCTTTGTAACCACAAAATGCAGCCTGGCAATAAAAGACCCAAATGAGAAGAATACCTTGCTTGTCTACACAGTTGTTCTATAATAAGTTGCTTGGGTATGAATGTATGTGGGTTCTTGGGATAGTTTGTTTTTCACCTGTAATATGTAAAAAGCTTAATCACAACAAGGGAGATGAAAAACATATTTTCACCTGTATGTATTACAATCAGTCATTTAAAAATAGACTATAATTGCACTGTAATTCCTATATTTCCTGAAAAATTTTGTTGGAGTATATAAGCTGTGGAAAAAAGTATAAAGAATGAACATAGAAAGAACAGAGAATAAAGAAGGAATCCAGCAAGAGAGTGTGTGAGTGTGTTTTCCCCTAACCCCCTCAGATACAACAGTTTGAGCTTACATGGATTCCATGGATTTCTTTCAAAGCCTTCTGCTGCTGGAGGCTGGTCCCCCAGACATCAGTAAGTTACCTCCCTTATGGAAGCTTATTTTTCAGTTGGTCTAGGCTGTGTCAAGTTAATAAAACTGATTATGACAGAAACTATGATGCTTTTGTACAAAGTTGGGTAGGAAGGAAAAAGGGCTACAAAATCCAATGAGGTTAAAAAATACATAATTAAGATTATAAGAAAAATGTAAACAAATCAATACTTTAGTGTATTCTTTTAAAATTCAAGGAACTAGATGAATTGAACAGAATAATTAAGATTATATGTAAAATATACTACCAAGAATATAAATTTGACTGAGAACATTAAGTAATGTCAAAAGAGTGACCAGAAAAATGAAATTGCTTTCTTATGAATTTCAAATGCTACTCTGCTATTAAATAGTACCCATGCCATAATATTTAAGCATGTATAATTTATACAGTAATATATTCTGGCTTGCTTTGCTACTCTGCTTTCTTGGATAAAGAAATATTTCTTCTAAATTACATCAGAACATTAATGACTTTTTTTTTCTTTCTTTAACTTCGCTGTGTGTAAATTTAAATTCACATCAGGGGAATGTGCAACAATCATGGTAATACATTCATTGAGATAAAAATGTCCCAGATGGAATTATGTTTTTATTTATTGAAAATAGATGTTTTTCATACAATATATTATGATTATAGTTTCCTTCACCCTATTCCTCCCAGATCCACCCGATCACATCATCCACCCAAACCCACACCCTTGCTTGCTTTCTCACATTAGAAAACAGTTACCTAATAAAAAATATAGACAATACATTATAAAATAAATTTAGAATATTACAAAACAAATAATGAACAGAAATAAAGAACCAAAGGAAAGCACACACACAAAAAAAAAACAGATGCAGAGATTTACACATTTTTGCACACAGAATTTTCATAGTGACACAAAATGGAAAAAAATGATATATAAGCAAAAGACATGTAGGTTAATAAAAAGAGTAATTTATAATGATTCTGTACTTCCTCTTATTTAACCTATAGTGAAACTGCCTTGGAGAATAAAAGCGCCCATTTTCATTCAACAAGTTTAATTGGTAATACATTATATCCCCAAAACTTATACATACTAATAGCAAATGTTAATTCTTTGTTAGAACATATCACTTTAGGTACACTAAGTGAAACTCCATCTCATAATTTCCTAACAGCTAATTCTAAAACTTTTTATTTAGTATCGGGATTTGCAGAGGTGGTTAACATACAGAACCTTTGTTTTCATGATGTGATTCTGGTTGAATGGAAACCAGGGGAAGCCAGTGATACTCTACTAGCTCCTACAGCTTGCATTTTCTTCTAACAAAACCGAGGTGGTTACAGTTTAATTTGTTCAGTAAAGAAAATCACCAAGAAATCAGAAAGAACATGAGCTATTTTGATATAAATATATCACCCATCTGGGAAAATAACTCACAGTGCCATTTTCCTTTAGTTTGTTTAAAACGATTTCATTTGAAGAAAGTCAGTGGCAATGAAATTAACAAATGCAAGTAATCTTAGTGAATTGAAAATTTACATTTTTAACCATTCCTGGTGTGTTTATGTCAAAATTACTTTGGAAGTAAGTAATATATTTATATAATAGTTTACCGTTTTAAGATTCTATGAGGAAATATTTGTAGCTGACATTTTCAAATCAAGAATATGTACTCCAACTAATATAACATTTATTTTAAATGTGCTTAAGTTTGTTTTTATTATTTTAATATTGTTATGATATTTATGAGCAACTTTATGACTTTTCAGTTCAAGATTCTAAAAAG
Source organism: Bramus lutescens (assembly GCA_001685075.1). Lineage (NCBI taxonomy): Eukaryota > Metazoa > Chordata > Mammalia > Rodentia > Cricetidae > Bramus > Bramus lutescens. Next base: position 105,041 of record LOEQ01006930.1, on the reverse strand, counting down.
TTTGAAAAATAGTGAATTACTTTTAATTTGCATTGTGAGTATTTATGCTATTCTGACAAATAAATGAAATTAGCATCATCTTCTTTGTTATGCTCAAGTACTTGGGATAAAGTTATATACCACTATGTTACAGAAGCAGTATGATTTCCAAGACCAAGCATCTTATATCAATTATAGTAATTATATTTACGTTTGCATTTATTATCCTATTGAGACTACTCTATTATTTCTTGAACATATATAAACTAAGTATATTAATGATGATTTCCTATGATTCATAAATTAAAATAGTTAATGTCTAAAATCAACCTCAATAAAACTGTAAATTTTAACCAGAGTCTTACTTATTGTGATCAACGGGACAAAAAAAAGTATAAATAAATTTTATTTCAAAATATAACCTCTCATATGAATAGCAGTTATGACTTATGAACAATATACTTATCTTTGAATAAAAATAAAAATATTTATCATAAGTAAAAAAGTTAAAATACTTTTAATCTTTGAAAATATACTCAAAATAGATTTTTTTATTGAAAAAAGATTCTTCTCTCATACAATACATCCTGACCAGTTTCTGTGTTCCTCTACTCCTCCCACAGACCTCCCCCCACATCCCTGTTTCCTTAAATCCACTTTGCTACATTTCCTCTTCAGAAAAGAACAGAGCTCCAAGAGACAAGAGTCAAAAAGAATAGAACAAGACAGAATGAGACAAGGCAAAAGCTCTTTCATACTGAGACTGGATAAGTCAAACCAATGGGATGAAAACAGTCCCAAGAGCAGTCAACAGAGTCAGAGACACCTCTGCTCCCACAGGTAGAAGTCCCACGAGAATAGCAAGCTAAGAACCGTAACACATACGCAGAGGAACCTGGAGCAGATATTCAGGCTCTGGGCTTGTTGTTTCACTCACTATGAGCATTAATTGATTCAGTTGGCCATGATCTCCTGGTCTTCATATACTCTGACTCCTACAATCAGTTCCTCTCCTGTTGTAAGGAAGACCACTTGTTAGATTCCCAGCTGCCTAGACTCCTGAAATAACCACACAGAAACTTTATTAATTAAATCACTGCTTGGCCCATTCGCTCTGCTTCTTGGTAACTCTTACATCCTTTTTTTTTTTGAAGTTATTGGATTGTATTTAAGTAACAAATACAATCAAAGACAAGTGAGCTCTTTTGCTTGAGACAGAATTGATGAGTGATCTATCAATTAAAACTTTTTTTAAAAATTTATCTCCATTTCACTTTGTGGTCTTTTTCAGTTTCTTTTTCTTTATTGAACTCAGTTTTTATGCCCGGAATCATCTTTTTTTTTTAAAATTGATTTTTATTGAGCTACATTTTTCTCTGCTCCCCTCCCTTTCTTTCTCCTTCCCTCCTCCCCTCTCACATGCTCCCAATTTACCCAGGAGATCTTGTCTTTTTCTACTTCCCATGTAGATTAGATCTATGTAAGTCTCTCTTAGGGTCCTCATTGTTGTCCAGGTTCTCTGTGATTATGTGATTATGATTTGTGGGCTGGTTTTCTTTGCTTTTTGTTTAAAAACCACTTATGAGTGAGTACATGTGATAATTGACTTTCTGAGTCTGGGTTACCTCATTCAAAATAATGTTTTCTATCTCCATCCACAGCCTTAAAGATTCAAGATACCATTATTTNACCCAGGAGATCTTGTCTTTTTCTACTTCCCATGTAGATTAGATCTATGTAAGTCTCTCTTAGGGTCCTCATTGTTGTCCAGGTTCTCTGTGATTATGTGATTATGATTTGTGGGCTGGTTTTCTTTGCTTTTTGTTTAAAAACCACTTATGAGTGAGTACATGTGATAATTGACTTTCTGAGTCTGGGTTACCTCATTCAAAATAATGTTTTCTATCTCCATCCACAGCCTTAAAGATTCAAGATACCATTATTTTTCTGCTGTGTAGTACTCCATTGTGTAAATGTACCACATTTTCCTTATCCATTCTTCGGTCGAAGGACATTTAGGTTTTTCCAGCTTCTGGCTATGACAAACAATGCTGTTATAAAGATAGTTGAGCACATGTCCTTGAGGCAAGATTGAGCATTTAACCCATTTCTGTTAATCTGTGCATCGCCACGTGGCTGTGGCATAGAGGGTAAAGTTTCAATGTCTGTCTCCAGGGGGGCTACATGGCTTCTCCCTGACTCTACCTTCTTCTTCGCAGTATTCAGTTTAGTTTTCTCTGCCTAGCTAAGTTCTGCTCTGCTATAGGTCCAAAGCAGTTTCTTTATTCATTAATGGTCATCACAGCACACAGAGGGTAGTTTCACATCACTGCCCCTATACTGCAGGATTCCCCAACATCTGAGGGAAGGGACTTGACAACAATCCCCAGTTTAGACACTCTCCTCTAAAGTCTGCCTGGGGTCTCCGTGTTTATTCCTATCTGCTGCTTGAAGAAGTCTTTGGTAACAACTGGACAAAGCACCTATTCATGAATATTCTTTTCTTCCCCCGCCCCAGTCTTGTTTGGTCTATTCTAGGTCTCTGGACTATCCAGTTTCCAGTTCAGAAAAATTAACTTTTAATATTTTGAAAATATTTTATATGTCTTTCAGACAAAATTTTTGCCTTTCTTCTATTTTCATGTGTTTTTTTTCATATTCCAAGTGTCTTGCAACTTTCACTTTTGTCTTCCTGTTAAATTTTCTTCTCTTTGTTGGAGTTATCATCTAATGCTTGTGCTTCATTTTCCAATTCAGATAATTTTTCAACTCTTTGGTCCATTGAGGAGGCATTTCGAAAAACCATGTTGTCTGACAGACCACATTTTATGTTTTAGTACATCACTTCTTAAAACTTCACTATTTATATTTCGTTATATAAATCCTCTTCATGAATTTTGAAAATTTCTTTTAGTTGTTGATGTTTCCTTGGGATTCATTCAAGAGTTTCTCTTCTCTTTGAAGTGTTGCTCAGCATCTTCTGCTCCTACCATTGTACATGCATTTACTTTGAATTGTGGGATCTCTGGACCAACACTTGTTCTAAGATCACTGGAAGAATGCCCTACCCTGATTTAACACTGGGTCAGTGTGTGCTTCACATGGCCTTCATGTCTTTTCAAAATTATTTTTTTTTAGTTTTCATTCTTATAGTAATGAGTTTTCTAAATCACAGAGATATTTATTTAAAGAGACATCAATAGAGATCTTGTTTGTTTGACGTGTGATTTATGATTTCAAAGTAACTTAAGATTTAATTTCAAAAGCAATTATCTAGCAAAGGATACTGTGTAAATAAGAGGCATTCTCTGGTATTATAATCATTAGTATAGTATATAGCTTTAGACGTCAAAGCTGCTATTGTCCAACTCTTGGGCATGTAAAAGAGATGCTCCTAAGTTCTTAGAATATGCTGTACATTTTTGAAAAATAAAAATGAAACCAATGAGAAAATATTTTTTATATTTTATTACTATGCAAAGCTACTCCACGAAAATATCTGAATTTTACAATATAAAATATGGGTAAATAAATGAATTGACTTTTCATATATAGTAATTTGTGGTACCTTTGGTTTTGTCACATAATAAATCTATTCCTTACATAGATTCCTTAGTATTGTAATGACTGTTTTTGCCTTTCTGTAATGATCTTTTAGAAATTAATAAACATATTTTATAGCACCCAAAGTTATTTTTGACCTAATCAAATCATACCTCAATATAAATATGAAAAATAAAAATCTATATGTCATTATATATAGTTTATTCCAAATCTGGGGTCATAATAGTCAACATATATTGGATATTTGAGGTCACCTCTGGACCCTTTGTTAAGAAAATGCCTTTATCCATGCCTAAGGAAGTGTCCAGAGAAATGAAATAATGATGCCAATTCAGTAACTGAGTTCAGAGTGTGGTCCTGTCTTTAAGAGAATATTAAATATTTGTATTAGGCCTTTGGTATCTGTGGTGATTTGAGGAATGGGAATATAGTATCTTTTTTGCTAAACTATTGGCTGAAGTACATTAACTATGTGTTTCACATTGTAGTTTAATAGGAGTTTTCTCCAGAGCATCCTGTCACATCGCTTCTTAGACTGTTAACATTTTTCTTTACCCAAGAACATTTTAGAACATTTTAGAAATATGTGAAGCATTTTCATGACATGTACTGAACATAGTCCAAATAATTAGATAGCCATGACAGGCAGAGAAAAACAATATAAATTGCCAACTGCTACAATAGCAAATAATATATGCTCTAGGTAAACAGCATATAGTTCAGCACAGAAGCATTTTTGCCTGGAACTGTGAAAAGCTCCAAGGGGATGATTTAAAGATGAAAATGGCATTTGCTACAGGGAAAAGTTGAGTTGCCTGACATTTTGCAGGGCATGCTTAATGATACCTTCCATTTCCCTACCAACAGATGAGGATGAATATGTATAGTAAGTGCAATTATGAGATACTTTATGTGGGAGATTTTCTTAAGCTAAAATGTAATACAGAATTTTTTTTGTGATTGCACCATTTGAGTTCATGTTTTTAAATATCTAGACTGCTTGAATGGAGTATTATGTAGAAGTGAAGCTGAGGACATAATTTTATGCATCATTATGTGAATATTTCAGCTGTCCAAAAACCATTTATTGTAGAGAACAATGCATGCTTTTGTTGTGTTGATCAGATATATTTTACCTCCATTTATTTGGATTTATTTCTAGTCTTATTTAAACATTCCTTTGGTCTAGTGGTCTTGAGTTTGGATACTATAAGCTATCTTCCATACCAATTTACTCTAGTTTCCACATTGTACAATATGTTTCTTGATATGTTTTATTTATGAATATGTATGCATTTATTAATACACATATGCATGCATTAGCAATTCCTGCAAAAAGAGGTCATAGTTTTCAAAGAGATTCAGGATGGATCTATGGGAAGGTTTGGCTGAAAAAATGGACAGGAAAAATACTATAATTTAAAAAAAATCTCAAAAATAAACAGCAATAAATAAAAATTATGCTAAAAGCACAATGAAATTAAAAGAAATCTTCTAACTTATTCTCTATAACAAAATTTTGTTATTTATTTTTACACTAATGAAGCCAGTATATGCAGATATAAACACATTATATAGCATCATTGTGGCCAACCATGATCACCATCAAACAATTGGAGATGCACACGTGCCTATCACAATACTGAGCATTGATAGATATGGTTTCTCTTTTCAAGCTCAAAATACTAATGTTTCAAGTAAAGATATGTATACTGAGGAGAAGAAAATTAGTATTCTATTGTAGACAAATTGTATTTTGTATCACTCTCAGAAGATACTTTTTCTCCTTTGAGAATTAGTTTGAATTTAGAAGATTAAAGAGTATTAATGTAAACATAGAAGACTGTGGTTTGGAGATGACTTTAATATGCATTAGTCAATACTACAACACTGTAAATTCTATATGTCTTCATTAATATATGATAGGGAGGATAAGTTTAGTCATGTATTCCTTGTGCTTGTTCATTTCTAAAGCTAATAAGGTACACTCTTATGCTAATTTCAAATTCCTACTTATATAAAATTTTAAATCTATCATGGCATTGCATTTCTGTATACTCAGTAGCCTTAGCACTTTATGCCTATTTAGTTTTCGGAAGTGGCCCTTGAGTATGAAATCATTGGACATTTACTCAATTGACCCATTGAAGCAGAAAGGGTGATTTAGCTAACATTTTAATGATTGTATTAAGAAAATGGCACTTCATATTAGAACATCACAACTTTTGAGTTAGTACTGAAGAGTACTGACTATTACTATTGATTAGTTCCTCAACATTTTTGAATATTTCAATCTATCTCTTTGTTATTAGCAAAACAAGCAAACAAATTTTGAGAAGCAGAATAAATGTCTGGGGATCTTAGAGATCTCAAAGTGAATCTACTATTAATATTTTGTAAATGAACACAGTATTATCTGTGTCTCTTTAAAGTAGATCAATGCAGGTCTCAGACCTCAGCAGAAAAGTTTCTATGAGTTGCAGATGGCAACGAACTAAGAAAATCACAATTGGTAAAAGAGAATAGGTGTCCATGGCATGCTCAGCCAGACCTCTGACATTTACATCACACCTCATACCCAAGTTTCAGGGATAATCACAGACAATGGGATAGAAAGTTTCCGAGAGCTAAGCTTCCAGAGAACTGAAGGAAAACATTCCATTTGTACATGTCAAAACTGCCGTCCTTGTGAACTCATCCCAGATGAGGCTGTCTGCACAAGGCATGAAGAAGAAAAATCCGGTGAGTACCCCAGCATTGAAAGGGAAAGGGCTCACCAGTTTTCACTACTAATGGAAAGTTATGGATAGTGATGCTATTGAGGGACAGAGAGTCCTTTTTCTTTATTGATGTCTTTCCTAGTTGGTCAACCATTTTCTAATGCAGGGCTCTACACAGAGAAACAAGTGGCTTGTTAAGTTAAAGAATAGAAGAAGGTATCCAGGTGGGGAATAAAGAGGTGAGGGGAGTTAAGGAACTGAGTTTGACAAATGTGACTAAAACAGCATATTCTAAGACTTAATAAAATATTTATTAAAATGTTGGTGAATTAATGTGATATGTCAAAAATATAAACACCGCCCATATTTATCTTATTCATTGATCAAGTTATCTTTGAAAGAAATTGATATAAAATTTATAGTTATCCCTTAATATTCACAATGAAAGAAGAGCAGTTAAGCCCCTGAAATTTGAAACTTTTATAATGTTTTAATTCTTCTTCAAAAATATATTTTTTTTATTTTTGCTAATTCATTTTTGCCTTCTAATTCCATAACTTTGTTGTTTTTTAATCCTTGTGCATTTTAAAAACCATCATTGCCAAGCTAAAATGCACAATTATAAATTCCATTACAGTGAGTTAATTTATGTGGAAGAGACTGAATAACTCATCATCATAGAGACAGTCTAAAGCCATAGCGACAAGTGAAGTAATATTTACATTTTCACATTTAGAAATCACATCATGTCTAACAAATCATAAAATTTACTTCTCTGCTGTAGTTTCCAAAATGCACTACAAGAAAAAAGTCAAAAGGAAAGTGAAGAAAAGGACAGTGTGGCTGTAGTGGCTCATCTTTAATCCAAGCACTTGGGAGACAGATATAGGCAGATCTGTGTAAACTGAGGCTAGCCTTGTCTACAGAGGGAGTTCCAGGACAGGCTTGTCTTGAAAAGCCAAAGACAAAACAAACAAAAACAAAACAAAATGAACACACACACACACACATGCACATTCAGGGTCTCACTATTATCTCTCTCTCTCTCTCTCTCTCTCTCTCTCTCTCTCTCTTCTCTATGTCTTTGCTTACCTCTATCCATCAGATCATTAGGTATGTCCTGGAAATTGTACTCTGGTCATTAGTCTTGTTGGCAGATGCCTGAATCTGTGCCATCACCTCAGTCAAATTCATCGCTTTTTATTAAAATAATATATATAATTGGTTTCTCATTACTTCAGAATGTAATGGTACATTTTCCTTCAAGATCTTTCAGGGAAAATATAAACTTGCAAAGTAAATAATGTAAAGTAGATATTCTTGTACATGTATGAACATATTATTACTATGCTTAATTTATTATGACTTAGCAACACATTCAATGCTATGCAGAGGCATATCCTTGTAAATTTTGAAAATCAAGCTTTAGCACAGCATCAAGTGATCTGTTAGGGTCATATCAGGTATATGAAGTGATAGCTATAATGATAGCCATATAATTCAGGGAGCTAATGTGAAGAAAGTCTTGCATTTAATTTTTCTAACATGGAAAAATTCATAACAAAATCACTGTCATCAAAAGGATTAATCAAACACTTCTCTATTTTCTTTTGAATGATCACACAGAATGTATTTAGAGTCAGATATAAACTACACATGCAAACACAAACAATTCCTTGTTTTTCTTCAGTACTCATGATTTGTAATTAGAGAACTTCTCCATGCTTGATCACCCACATTATCTACCCGTTATGTCTGGAAAGCTCTCCAAAAAGAGGAATATCCCAAGAGAAGCTATTTTATGCTGGTACTGAATGATGATTTATCACTGTTCAGAAGTTGAATCCCACAAGCATTTCAGGAGATATATTCACCTAGGAAAACAGATTATTTTCTACTGCTATGATGCTACCAAGAAAAACACATGCATTCCCTAAGACATTAAAACTCTAATATTGCATCTAAACATTAACAGCATTAAATGAATCAATACATTTTATTCAAATCATGTGGCTCACCTTCACCTAATTTGTGCACAATGAATTTATCTGAAATGTTGAAATTTCTGTCAAATTCTAAACCAATGTATGCCTTTGAACCAAAGCACTTTAGACTTAATAAGATTTGAAGACAATGTCATTTGTTTTCAAAGTTTACTCAGGAGCATTAGTTAGGAAGGTTAAAACGGCTTTTCTTTCCATGATAATTTAACATATCAAAAACAAAATCAGAAATTGGTGCTTTCAGTTTTGATTTTATAGATACTTAGACATGATTTTGCCTTAATTTTAGAAAGCATAAATGTCTTAAATAAAATGTACAGGGAAATAAGATTAACTTAAAACAGTCACAGAATTGATAACCTATTTTGAGTACATGCTAAACAGTCTCAACACACATATATAGTATTATTTCATATTCATCAATATGGATATATGTGTGAGTTTGTATATATTGTCATCATAATGCTCAAATCAGTAATGGGAAATATACAGAAATTAAGCATGATAAATAATGTAACCACAAATGTATGTTAAAATGTGACTTCTGATCAAATTTTAAAGTCATTAAGTCTTTCATTGATATATTAACTAAAGTAGCAAATCAGCAGGAATTACTTTTTATTTTCTATGGGTGTTTTCTGTGCCCTCCTAACACAAAAGTACAAGGTGGACAGAAATTGAGTCCTACAAATTGGTCCCTCAGGCAAAATCTCTCAAACATTGCAACTGTTCTTAGACGTCATATACTCAAGGCAGAATGACATCAGAAATATGGGGAAAAGATCCCAGATAGTATGGTCTAAATGTATCATTTATCTTTCAGATTGCAAAGAACACTACTAGGAACCGTAGTGTGATGGTAAATAGGTCACTGGAAAATTAAGTGTATAGAGAATAATGTAGCCATGACCCTGAATTAATTCATACATTGTTATAGTATACTAGATAATTATAAAGCTCTCTTGTACTCAACAAGAATCTATGTGCCTCTACCCATGAGAACAGCAGTACGCACTTGAAACTTACCCTTCACCTCTAGCCACACGTTAATGCTCAGCTCCACAAATTCTACCTTTTTAAATTTGATATGGAATGGGAGCAATATGAAATGTTACTGGCAAACGATGGACAATTTTAAAAGAAGAAACCAAGTGTGACTTGAAATTTCTCTCTTTTATCCTCCTTAGCCCTTCCCCTGAGCTTCTCCAATCAGTAACTCCCTTTCGTGAAGTAATTTTAGGGAAACATAAGTCTAGCCATGTAAATCTTACAAAACCCAGAAACTTCTGGCTTGACTTCACCATGACTTATAATACAGACCTGCAACTTACCTTCTGTCAGATGTGTTTAAGGGATAAAGCCTGAAGTTAGTGTAAAGATTAGTTAGTGCCTCTGACACACTAAGGGAACTCTAAAACTTGCTGCATGATAGATAGCAGTACTTTCTAGATGCAGCTTCAGCTCTGCATGCCATTTATGCATTACATGCGCTATTATTGATCGCATTACCCTGTAGCATTTTCTGTTCCCAGGAGAAGATGCTTTACTTACGACTAAGTAGCATTAAAGCTACTTAGAGTAAGTCATACATTTCCATTCCCGCTAATAGTTCTATTGGAAGAATCTTTAACTACATTTGCATTAGGAACGCATGACAAATTTGAGTTTCCTATAAAGTTATATTGGATGGTTGTCATATAGTATTTAGCAAGAAGAAACACTGAACATTTTATAAGTGCATATGATGACATAGATTGATTCAAGATATATAACATGTATAAAATTTATTTTTAAAAAGAATGTCTTTAAAATAAATACACAAATTATTTTTAGCTTACATGACTTAGTGAACATCAAGTAAACACACAACAATGAGAATTTAACTGCTTTGAACATAGCACATACGGAATGTGGTCATTTTTTTGCATAATAAAGAATAAAATGCTATTATAATTTGAGGCAGTTTCACTAAGCCGGCAGGCAGCAAGCTAGCCTTTTTGTCTGTGAGGTCCCTGGCCAGCAAGGGGCCCTGATCTTGTACCAGAAGATCAGTCGGAGGGGTGAATGTGTTCCTGACCAACCAGAAGCCACAGAAACGGAGCACAAACATTCCTCAAACCCCAAACTCTCTGGTCATTCTGCAGGGGCTTCTCTCCCCTGCTACTATCTATTTCTTGCTATCCCATCCCAAATTGCACCCAGGCTCCCCTTCCCTTCTTGGAGCCAAAAGATCCCCCAGCTCATCCTGTTTTGGGGCTGGGACAGGGTGGTGAGTGCAACCAGTGGGAATTCCTTTGTTTCACTAAGCCTGTAGGCAGCAAGCTAGCACTTTTGTCTGCAAGGTCCCTGGATAGCAAGGGGCCCGGATCTTGTACCAGAAGATCCATTGGAGAGCATTTGAAGGAAGAGATGGGCAGGCGCCTATGCAAAAATTTCTCCAACAATCTAAAAAACAACATGATAACACCAGAACCCAGCGAACATACAACAGGAAGACTTGAAAGCCCAAACCCAGAAGTAGAAAAAATAGACGACATGAAAGTGATAGAGTCCCTTAAACAGGTTGTAAAAAACTCCCTTAAAGAAATGGATGAGAAGAATAACGAAAAGTTTGAAGAAATGAATAAATCCATAAAAGATACCCAAGGAAACCAAGAAA
>LOEQ01006930.1:77715-89435 GCA_001685075.1 Bramus lutescens | reverse complement strand
ATGAGGGCTGACTGAGAAGCCAAGGACAATGGCACTGGATTTTCATTCTACTGCATGCACTGGGTTTTTGGGTGCCTAGTCTGTTTGGATGCTCACCTTCCTAGACCTGGATGGAGGGGTAGGAGCTTGGATTTCCCACAGGTCGGGGAACCCTGACTGCTCTTTGGACTGGAGAGGGAGGGGGAGGGGGAGGGGGGAGTGAAATGGGAGGAGGTGGAAATTTTTAATAAATAAATAAATAAAATAAATAATTTAAGGAGGCATAAACATTGTTATCACTGTACGGAAGCATATTTTTACCATTTGTTCATGTGCAAAACTACTGACTGTTTTAGAAAATGCTTTTTTATATTAGTGCATGGACTGCTGATAGAACAGGGCATTTCCTTATGCTGGGTTAAATTATTTATTTCACTGTTTTCTTTCAGACAATTTCACATGAGATACTTTTAATTACTCTGAATTTTTTAAGTCATTCACATATTTACTGATTTTTAATAGTATCATGTGTATTTTCATGTTGTGTGCATGTTTTTTTCTTCATGTTCACATTTATATATATGTTTTATCTTTTATCATAACTGAGGAAAAATATAATTATATCTATTTTTCAACTCCATCAAAGACCCCAGAAGGATATATTATCTAAGTTAACAGGAAATACATTGTAAACAACTTCCAAAACTCTAGAATTGACAGAGGAACTTCTGTAATGGTGTGGCATACATCTTCAGCCTATAGTATAGAGCAGACTTTTCCATGAAGCAGGAAATTTGAAAGACCATTTCGCATCTATTGGCTGTTTGTCAGTCACTTTCTTCTGTATCCTGTAGAATGTTGGCAGACTCTTTCATGAAGCAGAGCCCCCAAGGATCGTCTCACCTTTAGGCAACTTTAGCAGTTATTTCTCTGTGGGTCCTGCATATCCATTTCACGCAGCATAACATCAAGCAGTCCCAGCAAGAGCAGTTTCTTGCCCAAATGGCTAATCAACTCTATAAAGAGCCTCTTCTATGCTTATCATGCTCTTGAGGTAGATTGATATTGCCAGGACCAGATGTGTCACATTGTCATGAAAAGTCCTATGTTCTTAAAACATTTTAAATGCCATATTCTTTTAATCTTTAAAAGGTTTGAGGAATACTTACCCATATGAAATATATCTCTGTACATGTAGAAAGCATAACTAACATGACTACAAGCTTGACTATTATAGATGACAATCTATTAATTTGTAATTTTAATTATACATTACATTTTTAAATGAACTGCACAACCACAATACCTTCATGAAGGGCAGAATTATACATATTAAATGTTGACCTCAAATTTGTTTGAATAGACCAAGATCTATATCAATTTAAAGTATTCATCTCTATAGCATATCCCTCTTTAAATATAAATAAACATTTATAAACAGTCATTTAGGAAATTTGGGAATTGTTCTGTGTACTATTTCCTGCTGCTTGGTGGTACTGTTAATTAGGTCTTTCATGGGGTATCCTGTGTGGTAGGTCCATCTCAGCCAGCAAACCTGAAGCTGTCATGGATTTTGGACCATCTGGGTTATTGCTTCAGGGGGTCTTGTTTGATCAAATCATATGAGCTGGTAAGGAATCCACAGCTTTCTATCTTCCCTAGACACAAAAGCAGAACCTCTTTTTCCAGACCAACATATCCTTAGAACCAAATTTTGAAGTCAAGATAACTTTGAAATATATTTGTTGGTTTTTCTTAGTATTTATAGTCCAGACTCTGTATTTTCCTTCTTTATGTGGCTTATTTTCTTTTCTCTTTTAATCTATGACTTTCTGTACTCTTTTATATTACTTTTACTTTCTCTTTAAAAAGTCTTTACTTCTTTTCATAACTGTCTATATTCGTTTTTCTTCTCTCTCTCAAGCCTACATACAATTTAAAAAAAACACACTGTGACCCATTTAGAAGTTTATTTCAGTCTGAATATGTCCTTATTGTGTATCTGTAATCATTTTCTGACCTGGATCACTTTTAAAATGATAAGCATCTTTAACATAGTATCCCTGGATGTTAGCATTGCCTCTCTCAGCCTTTCAGGATGGCAGAAGTACAATTTATCACCAGCTCTGGGACTGCTGAATGGGTGCTGTCCTCATTACTTCAACTCCGATGAGCAGTTGGCCCATGTTGACACCAAGTAACTTGTAGCACACTACCCATAAACCCCATACAAGTGCCTAGCCTCCTAAAAGAGCCAGAGCTGTTTGTGCACAAACCAGGAAGGCTTCTCAAATGAGCTGCACAGTTTTTTGCTGCTATCACTGAGTCAGAAAACATTCTCTTAAAGAAATTGTGCCTCTGCTTTCTTCTAGAAAATAGAGCCCAACCAAGAAAATGCTGTTACCATGAAGCCATGCTTAATTCAATGGGATTTTATGTGTGTGTGTGTGTGTGTGTGNAAACATTCTCTTAAAGAAATTGTGCCTCTGCTTTCTTCTAGAAAATAGAGCCCACCCAAGAAAATGCTGTTACCATGAAGCCATGCTTAATTCAATGGGATTTTTTGTGTGTGTGTGTGTGTGTGTGTGTGTGTGTTTCTACGAGTCCTTACCAAGCTCTCTCAGGCTTTATATGAATGTAGTTGGTCCATGTTGGTATGACATTTTGTAGGCAGAGACTGTTTGTTTGTTTCCCAGCTACCCAGACCCAAATAATTACACAGAAACTGTACTCATTAAAATACTGCTTGACCAATAGTTTAGGCATTTTTTTAGCCAACTCTTACATTTTAAATTAACGAATTTCTATTAACTTGTGAATCACCATGAGGTTGTGGCCTAGTGGTAAGGTACTGGCTGGTGGCTCAAGTCTTTCTTCTTCAGCAGCTACATGGCATGTCCTGACTCTATCTACTCTCTTTCTCTCTCTCTACATCTCTGTTCAGATTTCCCACCTGGCTTTATTCTGTTATGCCATTGGCTGAAATCAGCATCTTTATCAACCAATGGCAATAAAACATATTCACACTGAGCAAAGGGAAATCACACATCACACCTGCAAACACAATCTTTAAAGTGCCCTTTCTCCACCCAATTCTTGTCCACTCAAGATATCTCTACTATGTCTTCTTCCCAGGGATATCATGCACATCATTTTGGACCCTCTTTGTTACCAAGACACTCTGAGTTTGTAGATTGTAGGATGATTATTTTATACTTTACAGTTAATATCCACTAATAAGTGAGAACATACCATGTTTGTTTTTCTATGTCTGGGTTATCTTATTCAGAATAACATTTTCTAAACACAAGGCTTTCTGCTCTTGTCATATCTATTCAATATAGTATTCAAAGTTCTTGCTAAAGCAGTAAAGCAATAAAAGGAGGTCAAGGTGAAACAAATTATAAAAGAAGTCAAAGTATTGCTATTTGCAGATGACATGATAGTATAAATAAGTAAACCTGAAAAATTCTGCCAGGGAATTCCTATTGCTGATAAATACCTTTACCTTTGTAGCTGGATACAAGATTATCTCAAAAATAATCAGCATTTCTCCTAGATACAAATGGTAAAAAGATTGAGAAAGAGATCAGTGGAACAACATGCTTCAGAGTAGCCACAAATAATATAAAATATCTTGGGGTAACTCCCAAAGCAAGTGAAAGACTTGCATTACAAGTAATTCAAGTCTTTGAAAAAAAGGAATTGGAGAAGATCAGAATTTAGAAAGCTCTCCCATGCTTATGGATCCTTATGATTAACATAGTAAAAATAGGCAGGATACCACAAGTAATCTACAGACTCAGTGAAATCCCTATCAAAAATCTAATACATTTATTTGCAGATCTTGAATAATACTCATCTTCATATGGAAAAACAAAAATCCATAACTAAAACAACCCTGTACAGTAAAATAATTGTTGGAAGTATCATTATTCCTAATCTCAAGATATACTATGGAGTTATGGTAATAAAAACAGAATGGTATTGACATAAAAACAGACAAGTGGATTAATGGGATTGAACTGAAGACCCAGACATAAATCCACACAACTATGAATACCTGAATAGGAATCCTTGATACCGATAGGCCTTGTACACCGACAGTCTCAGGATGTGAGGGAACTGAGGAGCAGGACTCAGGTTGTGATATGAGGGACAGTGATCACCTTGGAGACTGTTTTAGAGAACAGTTTGTTTATTGTGTCATGGGACAGGAAGCACAAAGGAACAAGGGCGGTAATGCACCTAATTTTCCTATGTGGACATGATTGATGATGGGCAAATGCCAATGATGCATCAATTCATTCCAAAGTACAATGGAGGAAGTGCAGGGAGTAAGTGCTACATGAGAGGCAGAGTTTTTCCAAGTGTAAAATTCAATTAGGTTAGGCCTCTGCTGGTCACTGATTTCAGAGGAATGAGTTCTACATCTGTGAAACAGCAACTGAACATGATTAGATTTTGTCCTTGTAGAGTTGAGAGGGACTGGGCTTGATTTGGATAAGGAGTAGAGGCTCCACTCCTGCTGTGCATCCTCTCTGATACATGTCATAGGTATGGGCAACACTTTATTGCCCCATTTCTGAACTGCAAGCCCACACCTAATTTTTGACAAAGAAGCCAAAATTAATATCATGTTTTAAAGAGCGGGTGAATTTCATGCTATGTAAACAATGGGATCTCAGTTTTATCTTCAGTGTCCATGTAAAAGCCAGGTCCATTGGTGAACCGGGAGAGACAGGCAGATTACAGGTGCTCACTGCACCAGACAATGACAAGAAATGGTTGAGTGAGAAGGCCTTGTCTTAAAATACAATGTAGAGAGTTAAAGAGAGGACATAACATAGACCTCTGACTTGCCCTTGGATACTGACAGTCAAGAACATTTGCATAGAGGCATGCACATGCACCCAGCCACCAACTCCCCAATCTACCCCTGGATACACACATACACCTAGATACACACACACACACACACACACACACACACACACAAACACATATTCACATAGAAGTGGCATTCACTTTGAAAATAGTTCAAACAGATTAAAATATAAATAATGAATATTTGCAAATAAATTATCCAGTTTATGTAATCATATAATTAATGAAATATATTGTATATTTAAAAGGTTCTCTATACTTTTATGTATGAGGAAGTTTCTGTCCCTCCTGGTCCAGCAACTGTTATGTCCCATAGAAACACACTGAGGCCTATATAAATTATAAACTGCTTAGCCTATTAGCTCAGGCTTATTATTAACTAACTCTTACAGCTTAAATTAACCAATAATTCTTATCTATGTTTAGCTACATGGCTTGGAACCTTTTCTCAGTGCAACATTTTCATCTTGCTTCCTCTTCATCTGGGTGGCAACTACAGACTAAGTCTTTTCTCTCCCCAGAATTCTCTTACTCTGGTTTCTCAGCTTATAGTTCCTGCCTGGATACTGACCAATCAGCATTTTATTAAACAAATACAAGTGACAAATATTTACAGAGTACAAGATCATTATCCCACAGCACCTTTACATAGTACTGTCAATATTCCTACACTTAAAAATATTTTATTATAAATATATGCTTATTTAATTATTATAATTATCTATACATTTCATATTTGTTGTGGGTTTTCTCTCTGTATGCTGTAATATGCTTTATTAGCATTAGTTAATAAAGAAGCTGCCTTGGCCTGTTGATGGACAGAATATAGCCAGGCTACAGGAGATATAGAGAGTAGGTGGAGTCAAAGAGACGACATGTAGCTGCCAAGGAGACAGATGCCAGAACACCAGAACTTACCAGTAGGCCACAGCCTTGTAGTCATGTATAGATTAATAGAAATGGGTTTATTTAAGGGGCAAGAGCTAGGTAGGAATATGCCTAAGATATTGACTAAACAGTGTTATAACTAATTTAATATCTGTGAGATTATTCAGGTCTGAGCAGTTGGTAAATGAATAAGCAGTCTCTGTGTACAAAATAGCACCAAATCTCTGGGCCATGGAAACATATATGACCTAAAAAAGCTAAGATGTATTCTAGACCCACAAAAATGGGAGCCAAATGCAGTTTCTTGGCAGCTAGATTTTTTTTCAGATGGGCTTTGTTTGCTGGCTACAAGCAGAGGTTCATCTCCTTTAATAGAAGGCTTTCTGACAGCATTAGCATCAAAAACTGTGCAGCTTCTTTAGGAGTCAGCTTCCTGGTTTGTGCTGCCATCATGAACAAGTCTGGCTCTTTTAAGAGGTCCTGCACTTAAATAGGGTTTGTGAGCATCTGACTAATAGTTATTAACAATATCAACCTGTTGCACCTTTTGACCTGAGGCTGTGAGCATGGTTAACAGAGGTGATGGACTTACTTCCACCATACGGGGTAGGGTGGGCACAAGGTTCAGGGCTGTGCAGTTTGTCTTAGCCACGCTTTCTTAGCATTTAGAAGAAAATAAAAGCCTCTCCTTGTCAGAAAATGATTACAGATACACAAGAAGACAGATTCAGATGAAAAAATACCTCTGAATGACTCAGAGTTGAATAAATGTAGGATCCTTTAGAAGTGGAGGATCCCTGGAAGAATGACGTTCCATGAGGTGGGCTTTGAAGGTTTGGATCTTGCCCATGCTTTAGTTTACTCTAGGCTTTCTGAATGTGGATGTGCAAGGAGCCGTCCACCTACCAGTCCTTCCTGCCTTCTGCACTTCCTGGCAGTGATATCTTCTGAAAGTGTGGCATAGAATATACCTTCCTTCCTCAAGTTGCCTTTGTCAGATCATTTGTTTTATTCATTTTTCTCTCACTTGTTAATAGAGCCTGACTGCAGTTTCCCTTCCCTTCTTTCCCCAAAGTCTCAACTCCCACCTCCCCTTTCCCCCAAATCCATCCTTCATTTACCTCCCCTCAGAAAATAATAAGCCTTTCATGGACATCAACCACACATGGCGTAATATAAAATCAGAATCATACCGTTATATTAAGACTAGATGAGGCAGCCCAGATGGAGATCAATAATCCCATAAGAAAACAAGATTATCAGTGACTTCCCACACCCATTGTTAGGAATCCCAAGAGTAACCCAAGCCACTCAGGCATAACATATATACCTAGGACCTGGGTCAGATGCCTACAGGCTCCCTGATCTCTGCAAGCTCTCATGAGTCCTTGTCAGTGGATTTTGTTGGCCATGTTCTCCTGGTGTCCCTCATCCCTCTGGTTCCTCCAATAATTCCTTGTCCTCTTCTGTAGGACTCTGGGAACTCTGCCTAATGTTTTGCGGTGGGATGCTGCATCGGCTCCCATCAGTTTTTGGAGGAAGTCTCTGGTCTCTTTGACGAAGATTCCATTAGGCTCCTGTCCTAGAACACTCTGCAAGAAGGACAAGCTGTAAATCAAAGGTTTTGTGGCTGGTTTGCTGTCCTAATCCCTCCATGTCTAAGGCATTGCCTGATTACAGAAGATGATTGGTTCAGATCCAAGTCCTCCAATTCTAGAAAATTTTGTTGGGTTTCTCTCATAGATTCCTTAAAATTTCTCTTGCATTAGATGTCCACCCTGACACTAAATGCCCTCCAAATCCAATCTTCATCCCAGTATTTACTCCCTACTACTTGGTCCCTCCTGTTCCCAACACCCCAAGTCCACCCATGAAATCTATTTTATTGCCCCTGTCCAGGGAGATCTTAGTGTTTCCACTTAAGCCCTTCTTACCCAAAGGGGGCTCTACCCTATGTCTATAGGAGTTTTATTCACAAATATCCTCAACTGAATAATGGATAAAGGAACTGTTGTACACTCTCATAATAAAGTATTACTCAGCTGTTAAAATGATTAATATCATGAAATTTGCAGGCAAATGGATAGAAATTTAAAAAATCATCCTGACAGTGTTAATCCAGACCCAGAAAGACAAATATTAGGTATGTACTCACTTATAAGTTGTTATTAGCTGTAAAGGAACAGATAAATGTGTTACAGAGCTCAGATCCTGATGGGTGATGTCAGATTGTTTTTATCATACAGGAATAAAGGTAAGATAATACAACAATGACTAAAGCCACATATTTAATCCATGACCCAGTGGATCTGGATCATTAAGAGGATTAAAAGGACATGGGATGAGTGAACCACAACAGGTTACTTCTTGTTTTTCTGGCTAATAAATGATGACATTCACATTATTTTTACATAGGATCCGAAAACAAATAACATAAGAAATTGAGATATTGCCAAATTACTAAAAATGTTAAGATACTAAAGTACACATAAATTTGGAGTACATAATATAAGAAGTTATATTCTGCAAAAAGCCAAATCAAACATAAACAGGTAATTCTATAAGACAAAGAATATTATTATTATTATTGTTATTATTATTATTAGCTTCTTTTTTGAGACAAAGATTGTCTGAGAAACAGGTATGGCTATCCTGGAACTCACTCTGAACACGAGGTTGACATCGAGCTCATAGAGATCCATCTGCCTCTGCCTCCTGAGTTCTGGGATTAATGGCTTATACCACCATCGCTAGCAGATAAAGTAGATTTTATGCCAAATACTATAAAATATAGAGACATTAAATAAGTGCAAAGGGATCTTTTCAACAAAATAAAATTGACACTTATAAGTATGCTATACATATAAATATTTATTTTTTTCTTTGAGAATTTAATTAGAAGGTTTTTAATCATGCTCAACTTTCCCTCCCTACTAAATACTTTGTTATACAATTCTTAAAACCATGAAATGATGATAACATAGTATAAAATAGTTTTAGTTTTAACAATGATGTTTCAAAAAGAAGAAAATGGCATCAAGCTACAGAGATTTTCTCACCACTTTTCTCTCATGCTCACCTTATCTCCAAAATGCAAAACAATGAAAATAATTAAATACTTGGAATTTTCTCAAACAGATATTTTTTTCTGAAAAACAAACATTCAATTATAATTTAAACAATTGTTCATAAACTCATGATAATGATGCTATTTAAAAAATGCTGAATTAACAGTTGCAATTTTGTCACTAGATCACTAGATGGTATACAGTTCTTTCAGGAAATGTTTGTAACACTAAGTTTGTTTTCCAAGAACAATGCTAAGATATATATACTTATGTTCATTTGTCAAAAATTAATAAACAGATACAGCATATATCAAATATTCTAAAACTTTCTGCTGTTATGCTGTAAAATTATAATTTCTTGCTCAATAAATGTTAACTGTCTTGCTTACTTTCAGCTTTTAATTTATCCCTATGTTTATGGTGGTATATAGGGAATGGAAAGATTTTTATTAGTTAAAATTAGATTTATCATCTTTTTCAATTATCACAGGATATTTTGGGTACTGATATCCTAGTTGATAATGTTACAATTTCAAAAAGCAATTTGTGATTATCTTAATAGTCTATTCTACATGTACAAGAACATATAGATTAATATTATAAGTTTATAAGAAATATCTGGTTGCTCAATATTTCTTGGAAGTGTAGCAATCAAAAACTAAGGAAAAAAATTACAGGCAACATTGAAAATTATCATTACCTTAATAAATTAGTACATTATATATACAGTGTCAGCAGGATACACTTATGGTTGTAGAACATTGTTATCCTTAGTTATTAACTCCAGGGAAAAGTGAGCCATTATTAACTACAAAAACTACCTTAAACATTAGAGGAATAACAGCTTATAAGTTAATAGAAATTAGATACTGAAATTTAAGTGCTACATGATGTTTTGTAGTTTATTTTTAAGAAATCTAAAGTAAATTTATCCATTAAAGCAGATTTGTTTGACTGTATTTAGTTTTTTATTCATTAATACAACTTTCCACTACTGAATTCAGTCAATTTGTAATGGTTATTCAAGACTGAGTTCCTCAATCTTGGATTTAAAAATAAAGAAGCTCTAGTCATATTAAAACAAAGGACTGAAAGAAACTATAACTTGAGTGTGGAAGCAACAAGTTGTCAGGTAGAAAAGCTGGTCTTGAAGAAAGGTACCAGAGTTGCTGTCATGGATTTTCTATTCATTGCATGTGCAATCAACATAATTCTGCAGAAACTTCCAATATAGTTTTCCACGGGTACAGACAAATTGAACTTTCTCCAGGAAATATACTATACAAAGAATAATCTAATAGAAAATTGAATTTTCACAAACATCCTTTACAAAGAAGTATCAATAAGAAATCATTTCTGTACTTGGTTGACCAGGAGAATAGGGTGAGAAATGGACTTTCACTCACATGGATTAGCCAGTGAGAGCAGAAGAATATTCTGTTCCCACAACTTCAGGATCCGTGAAGACAAGAGCTCGTCTTCTTCGTTTTGCCAAGATACTTTTGTCAGATAATACCAATTCTTCACTCAAATTCTGACAGTAAAGATAAGCACAGAGTTTTTCTTCCAGTTCTTGCCTGCCATTATTCTGTATATTTTCATGCCTTTTTGATATCAGTAAGTTCTAGCATACTGATGAGCTGCTATTTTCCCATAATAGTAAAGTTCCTTAAAACCAAGAGAGTATAAGATAGCACACAACAATTTACTCTGTTATTTTGAGAAGGAGCAGCAAAATCTACCTTAATTAAATCAACAATAAATATTAAGCATCTTGGACTATCAAGCTGCAATTGAATTTCTATTTTTAAACTAATTTTAGTGATCAAGGGAAACTCAGAGTTGAGCCATTGCTCCAGTCTCATAGCAACGTGAGTCACCTATCCACTTCCTCCTCTATAGAGCCATTAAGTAAGACCCAACATCACTAGTCTTGCACTCTTCCCACGAAAGCAATACAAATTATTTACCTACTTTTACTGTTTAAAGATTTCCAAATGAAAACAGGTGAGATCTATGTTTCTGTCACATTATAGTAGCAAAGTTAATATTCAGTATGTCTTTTTGCTAGGAAGTTGTCATTGGGGTCACTGTGGAAAGTCTCCTCCCTGAACTGCAGCAGAATTGCCTGATTAAAAGGTAAGGGTTGGCAAGAGGAATCAGGTGCTTTAGGTACTGGCTCTAAAGCGATATGACCTGAATTCCATTTTGCCCTAACACACTCGTGGTAGGAGAATAGAACCTACTCCTGATAGTTTTCGTCTGACCTCCATTCCGGCATCCTTTGAGAAGTGGGTAACACTGTCTGCGCATGCCTTTAATCACAGTAGTCGGGAGGCAGAGGCAGGCGGATCTTTGTAAGTCTGAGGCCAGCCTGGTCTACAAAAACTAGTTTCAGGACAGACTCCAAAAATACAGAGAAACCCTGTCTCAAACAAACAAACAAACAAACAAAAAAACAAAAACTGCAAAGATTAGTCATATTGCATATTCTTGTAAACTAATATCCAAAATGTTCAGAAAACAGTCATAATGTGTATGTTATAAAAGTAGGTTGTCATAACAGGAATGAGATAATAGAATCTACTGATAATATGTGGGATATATGGAGTTGGACTAGTACTGACATGGATTTCCAAAAAGTTACCTTAACAGCGGTTCATCAAAGAGCAACGTTTCTTCTAAAACAAGTGATTTAGAAGGAAAAAAAAATAAAAAAAAATTCAATAAGAGCTCCCAAGGTCCAAATGAGGAGCAGAAGGAAGGAGATCATGAGCAAGGAAATCAGGACCATGAGGGGTGAACCCACCCACTGAGACCGTGGGGCTGATCTAATGGGAGCTCACCAAGACCAGCTGGACTGGGACTGATGGAGCATGTGATCAATCCGGACTCTCT
>LOEQ01006930.1:39303-52159 GCA_001685075.1 Bramus lutescens | reverse complement strand
TCCACCCTTCCTCCATCCCAACCGTCCCAATCCCCCAAGCTCTCCCCATCCTCCCCTTCTCCCTTCTCTCTCCCCCTCTTCCTTTATCCCCACCCCTCCCCCACCCCAAGCTCCTAATATTTGCCTGGCTATCTTGTCTACTTCCAATATCCAGGAGGATAACTACATGTTTTTCTTTGGGTTCACCAGATCACTTTCATACATATAAACATTTTAGGAAGTTTTACTGCATTCGCTTTGCATACAGTCCCCTAAATTATTGATCTTAGTTTTAGCTGCTATCCTCATGATCTGTCCCTCCCACCCCATCTCCCTAATCTCTACTCCTTTTCTAATACTCCACCTCCACATCAACCCATCCACTCATTATTATGTATTCTATTTCTGCTTCTTAAGATTATCCAATCCTCCCACAAGTCCTTTATTCCATATTAACCTTTATGGTTACATGGATTGTAACCTGCTTATCAAAGACTTAGCAGCGAATAATCTCATATACTAATTAATTCTTAACATTGTATCCTTTGCTCATGGGCATCAATGTGACTATTTATGTATTTCCCTTTGTACACTGCTACCGAGAGTTCTAAGCAGCTTTGGTCTTGTGTTACAAAGATGCCAAGCAGCTCAAATTTCATTGTTACCGCTGTAAGCCTTCTGGACTCTTATCACAATGAACAGTGCAGCCTGGGAATTCACACCTGAGACCACTGCTGCTCAGAACTTTTAGAATCTTTGCACTGGCAACTTGATGTGTTATGGACAACCCTCCTTCATTTGGATTTAATTGTTTCCCTTTTACTTTTAACATTTACCTGTGGTGTTTTCTATCTCATCTATTATTTTGGGGAAAAAGATTAAATTTGATTACCTGATGTCCTCCTTAATTTTCTTATCTATGATGCACTATTTTGAATTATCTCTTTGTCCAGACCACCTGGAATAAGGATTGACCTACGCACTCCATATGATTATGTTGTCGACATCCTTCTAATGTGATTGCATATTGTTCAATAGATTCTGAAATATTTGTGTCAGCTGTTACTAATTTCCTGTGTCTTTATGGGTCCTGTGTACACTTTTGAATTAAGCAAAGGTTAGACATTTCATGAATACTTTGAATAAATTATCACTAAATAGTAAAAGAATCTTGAAAGTTATTCCTTTAAATTAGTTTTATCTGAGTAAACCTAACTTTTATTTAAATCATATTGAAATAGCTTTATCAGCATCATTTTCACATTAGCTTTGCTATTTCTACATATAAAGTGAATAATTGTGATTGATAAAGATTTGATGCATTTGGGAAATTAATTACCTAGTATATATTACAGCTATAAGAAGACTGAATAAATTCTATCTAAGAATTTCTTCCTCAGATATATTGATTTATGAGATAGGTTTTAAGTTGCTGCATATAAGGGTACTAACTAAGAAAAGGAGGTATTGCCTTTATAGTTTAATTTAATAGTTATCACCTCCTCAAAGGTTCAATCTCTAAATCCAGTTAAATTGTTACCTTTATGCAATTATTTTTCTAAATTGGCATATAAGTGATGTGTTTCATTATGAAATTTTCTCACACATTTCATCCCCTCTTTGTCCAGAGTGGCTACCCTTCTACTTTCACATATTACACACAGTAGAGGTTACATCCAATAACTCAGATACACATATTTTACATAAATTTGGAAAAGCAAATAAGGATGGAGATGGGCTCTCTTCCTATCCTATCATCTCCATATTGCTTTTGGAGTAAGGAGAGTGGACTGAGATCGAATCTTTAAGTTCAGTTTACAGATACAGACAGACAAGGTGGTCAAAGGTGAGAGGGACCTCGGGAAGCAAGGCTGGGATTAAAGGAGACACTAGCCCAAAAGAGTCAGAAAGGCATGATTAAAGGGGGTAGGTAGAAGCTGTGCCTACAACAACTGCCAGCAGCAACAGCAGCACATGGGCTCTCAGAGGCTGTATTGTATCCAACCAGCTGGAAGACTGAAGGCAGAGGCTCAAGCTACTCCCTTCAGTGTGAATTAGGAAATGCTAATGCCAGACAAAATCTATTGGGGCACTGAAAAGCATCTAGTGGGAACCCTGGCCTCAAATACATTGTGGTAGAGCAAAGGTAATTGTACGTACAATAGATGAAGAAAATTCCAATGCACTTGATGTATTCAGATGATAATTTTATAATTGGTGTCCTTTGAGAACTGGGATTCTATGGGTTTACTATTAATAAATGCATGTGACAAAAATGAAGTTTCTAACTAGCATCATGTTTTCTGAGATGGACACTTTCATGTGTGCTGTTTACCATAACGTTAATTCAGAGTGTATTATATATCATTTTAATTATTAATATAAATATAACAAGGGATAATGCAAAATTTACTTAATTTATCCTTTATGTCTTTTAAAATGTGTTAATCAATTTCAAAGAATTTTTATTCTTTAAATAAATTTAAAAATTTTGAGCTTCAAATATAGTTCAAGTTAAAAAGCAATTTATTCAAAACAAAATGGAAAAGCATAAATTAGAGTTAAAAAACAAATGAAAATAAGAATAAAATAAAAATAACATGAAATATTCTTAAAATTTTATTTATTTTTTGTTTTATATGTTCCATAGTTTTGACTGCATATGTGTGTGTGTGTGTGTGTGTGTGTGTGCAATATATAGTGCCTTCAGGAAGCAAAGAAGGACATTAGATTCACTGAAAATGGAAATATAGACAGTTGTAAACTAACATGTGGGTTCTGGAAAATAAATCTGGTAACTCTGAAAGACCACTTAGTGCTCTTAACCACTTAAGAGCCCAGTCTCTGGCCCTTAACATCAATTCTTTATACATAAAAAAGAATATGCCTAAAATGGCCTTACCCTGTAGTCAGACTGATGAAATATCTTAAATATCACCATAGAACCTTCATCCAGCAACTGAAGGAAACAGAAACAGAGAAAGGTCTGAGCTCCCAAAGTCCAGTTGAAGATGGGAGGAGTGAGAATATGAGCAAGGAGGTCAAGACCATAATGGGTTCACCCACTGAAACAGCTGACCTGAGCTAATGGCAGCTCACCGAAACCAGCTGGACAGGAAATGAACCAGCAGAGGTACAAACCGTTCCCTCTGAATGTGGGTGACAGTTGCATGGCTGGGGCAGACTGCATGGCCACTGGCAGTGGCACCAGGATTTATCCCTACTGCTTGTACTGACCTTTTTGGAACCTATTGTTTTTGGATGGATACCTTGCTCAGCCTAAATATAGGAGGGAGGGATTCGGACCTTCCCCAAAGCAATGTGCCTTCCCCTCTCTGAGGAATGTATGGGAGATGGGGTTGGGGGGCTAAGTTTAGTAAAAGGAAGGGGGGAGTGAGTAAGAATTGGAATTGGTAAAATGTAAAATGAAAAACGATTGTTTTCTTTTTAAAATAAATAAATTAATAAGAAAGAATAGGTCTCTCCAGAGAGAGAGAGAGAGAGAGAGAGAGAGAGACACACACACACACACACATGCATACATAAAAGAATAGGGATAAGAATAAATTGACTATGAATTAGACAAAATAAAACATAGTAGTCAATCTCAATAATCTATACGTGCTTCTTATTTCATGTTTCCAAAATTTTGAAGAACAAATATTTTCTCTCTTTTTTGTTTTACACGTCCAGGGAGGATGCAGCTCTGTGAGAGATGTGAGTGTGTGTTCGAATGTGTGTCTTTCTAATCCTTCCCCATTAGTTTCTGCTTTATTCTGAGATGAAGCGTCAGAAAGAATGTTGCATGGAAAGGAACCACTTGTTAGTCCCAGCCGCCCAGAACCGAAATAATCACACAGAAAACATATTATTTAAAAAACTGCTAGGCCCATTAGCTCTAGCTTCTTATTGGCCAACTCTTACATCTTAATTTAACCCATTTCTATTAATCTGTATTTCACCACAAGGTCATGGTCTACCAGCAAAGTTTTAGCACGTCTACCTCTGGCCGTGGATCCATGGAGTCTCCTGACTCCGCCCTTCTTCCTCCCAGCATTCAGTTCCATCTTCCCCGCCTACCTAAGTTCTGCCCTATCAACAGGACAAGGCAGTTTCTTTATTCATTAACGGAAATCACAGCACACAGAGGGGACTCCCACATCAAAAGCACATGTAAACCCCTTTCTGCTCCAAGAGTAGAGAGAGATAAGTGGGTTGGAAAATGTCTAGAAACAAAAGTCCAATGAGTATAAAATAAAAGGCAAAGAGGAAGGGACTTCGAGCTGTTGAAAATGCGGTCCTTTTTACTGGGATGCTAATAACGACGACAAGGGGTTTCTTGTGTATTGGAGGTAAAATGACCAGCCAAAAGACATTTTCTTTTAAAGGGTTAAGGTTACTTATGTTACTACTTTGCATACTACTCCATATAGCCTTTTTGTTGTATTGCATTATTTTCAGCATTTAAATAAACACAAAGGCTTTAGAAGTAACCTGTTCCAACTGACATTTAAAAAACCCTTAAAACCTGTGTACACACCATTGTTCTGTTAGGAGAATCATGCACGCTGAATTGGTTAGCGATCCTTTTAGAGGCACTATTCAGAAGCATTAACACATCAAAAGCAGAACTGCACCTATTCAAAGAGTGAAGTATCTTTATGAAACTATTCATGCTACACATTTCCTAATACACAAAAGGCTGTAAGAGTCGGGCTGAGAACAATATGGCAGTAACTCCAATTGCCTGAAAAATTAGGTGCCTGATTTGGCTTAATTCTGAACAAGGTCAGTTTGGTACATTCTTCAATAAAAGATTAAAATCTAAGGCAGACATCTGAGAGGCAGAGCACGTAAACAAGCCAAGGAGGTTTGAATCAGGGTAAATTCATGATTAATAGACACAAAGGAATCAGGTTCCTGTGTGATGTGTTGAGCTGTGCATTCAGAAACAATGGAGTAGCCTACTCAGAAATGGGAGGCTAGCATTGAGGTCACAAAGGTTTTATGTTACGAGTGAGAACTAGAATGGATTTCTACCTTTGAAAATAGAAAATTCTGCCAGCATACATTCAAGACAGAAGACGAAGAAGGCTTTTTATAAATCTCAT
The DNA here is from genome assembly GCA_001685075.1 of Bramus lutescens. Taxonomy (NCBI): domain Eukaryota; kingdom Metazoa; phylum Chordata; class Mammalia; order Rodentia; family Cricetidae; genus Bramus; species Bramus lutescens. The sequence goes on along the minus strand of LOEQ01006930.1, from coordinate 47,069 downwards.
GTCATTAAAAGGGAAGCTGTAGGAAATATTCTCCAAATGGCAATATATCCTAAGGGTAGTCACTAAAATGATAGACTTGACCTATGAAATGATTTTAATGAGTATCATATTTATACTAATTTTATTAATGTGATTAATATAAGGGAAGATCCACGTGATATTAGTTTTAAGACTAAAACAAATGATCCTGAATAATAGGATATTAGTTACTTCTATAACTCTTGAGGCTTTCGTGTCAACACATTGAAACATTTAATAACTCCCGTGTTTGTATTCTATCTTGTCTCTGAGAAGCTGGCGCAACGTGAAGCCCTCTGTACACTTTCAAATGTCAGGTCACTGTGTGTGACGGTTCAGCTTTTTTATGCATTTACTTTTCCCCGCTAAATGCCAGCCTCCCTCTTGGGGCCTTTCTATCTTAAGGGATAACTGTCTCTATCTTTGAAATTCTCTGTCTCCAAATTGTCTCCAAATTATCTAGCTCTTCCAAAAACTCCTGCTGTCATAATTCAGATAGCTGTTAGCTCCTAAAGGCCTCTACCAACCTCTCAAACCTGGAGTAACTTGCCTCTCTTTTAGGAATAGTGTTAGTCAAGACCCAGTTAGTGAATCATTGTTGCCATTCATCTGCTTTCAAAATAATCCGTACATATTTTAAGATTTTACTATTCAAATCCATGTTTGTCTGACTTCGTGCCTTTAATAAAATGTAAAGGTATTAGCGATAGAAAGGGATTGAAGAGGAACAAGCCATGCAGAAGGCATGACCTCTGGACACCGAGGTGTGAGAATATGGTGTGTGCATCTCTGTCACAGCACACAAAACCGTTCTGCTGTTCTCACAGCAGCAGCAGCAGCTGGCCAGAACAGTCCCTGCAGCATAATTGCCTACAATTCTTAGAGCAACAGTTTCAGGGCTCAATTCTCTGCCTCTAATAGAGAGATGAAAATATCATTTAATTGCTTTCTTCTGTGCATAGATTATGATTTACCAATTAAGAAATGTGACCGCGAACTCAGCAGTACTCATCACTATTTTTTTCTCTGTATGTGTCCCGAAAGAACGCTTTTTGAGAAAGCGCTTTAAGGATGGATTGGGATAACTTTGTCAACGGCATGTTCATACTTCCCCATGCTTATTCACAGAGGGCTGAGTCTCCGTTTTAGAGCATTTTTTTTTGATTGGTCCTGTAGTGAATCCTAGGGCTTGTGTGTAAAAAAGAGAATGCAAATTGTTCTAATTATGGCACAGGCATTTTAGGGTGCAGGCACTTTGTTAGAGAACATATATGGGAAAAAGTTCTGGTGCCTTGTGCCACCAACCTGTCTACAGTCTCAGCCTCATGAAGTCACACCACAGGAGTGCCTTATGCCAATCAGGAAAGACGGATGCTAAGATTCACATGCATTTTTTTCCTGGGGATCTCACAGCTCACTTGCCTTTAAGTTTGCTGAGAGTACCATAATTTATCTCATGATCATGGAGGTAAAGAGATTTTGCCACCCAGTGTTAAATGTGTATTTCGTGTTTGAGGATGAGTTTTACAGTAAAGACTGAAGAAAGCATTTTTTTTAACCAGGAAAATGGATTTAAGTTGATTGTAGAACTTCCCTGTGTTAGCCTGTTGCTCATTTCTGTCAGCCTTCAAACAGATAAACTGAAATAACCCATTCTCACAGGAAATGAAAATTGTCTAAAATGCACGAAAAAGTTTTTAATGATTCTGTATTTTTGAAATTAAGGAAAAATGACTAATAAATGGGATGTTGAAAGAGATATGTGAGTTTGTCATTAAACTGTCATAACCTATTGTGAGCTGTTAATAACAATATATCTGAAACATGATGTTTCATTAAGATCAGAAAGGGTTTTCTCACAGTGAAAGAGGCTGAGAAGTTTTGCCTGAATGTGTCATTAGAGGGACTGGACGGATGACTCAGAGTGTCATTGTACAGTGTTCTTGCAGATGAACCAAATTCATTTCGGGCCCCCAAGTAAGGCAATTTATAACCAACTACAACAGCTCCATGAGATCCAAGAGAGAGAGAGAGAGAGAGAGAGACACACACACACACACACACTTTAAAATAAAATAAAAGATGTCACCTAATAGTTGGTTTTTGAGGATTGCCTGCTCTTGGTGAAAGGAAACTTCTTTGAAATATGAAAGAATTCAGAGAACTAGCTGCATTCAGACTTCTAGAAGTCTGTTCTTCAGGATTTTACTCTCTCACACACACTTTGTGTCTTAACTCAGACAGCCCCATCTCACCCTATGGTCACCTTTGAAACAGCTTATTTTCAGAAGTGATACTTTCAAACTTCCTTAACTATGTCTTGTTAAAAGGAAAAGACTTATTGAAGATATACATAGAGAACCGAGTAAAAGTCTATGATAGTTTTTGACAATCACTTGTCAAGCTAACTGGATATGCCACATATCACTAAAATGATTTATTATAAAAGAGACATTTCATTCAGTATATCAGAATAACTAAGCACTAAATGTGATATTCCATGGCTAATTTTACATGATACTTTCAAAACATTTGTTGTTGATTTGAAGATAGAGGTGGCTCGTCACTTAAGAGAACACACTGCTCTAATGTCGCTAAGTCTTCATGTAGGGTTCTGCTTTCACAATGTAGGTTCCACATGTTTGAATAATGCTAGAAAACCAATTTTTAATTTTTGTAAAATCATTCATGCAATACCTTCGGCACTGGTTGAACATTACCCTCAGTATTTCTCAGTGATTTGAGATTCCCCTATTGAAAATTCCCTAGTTAAATCTGTATACCATTTTTATATGGAATTAATTATAATTTTGGGTGTATTAAGTTTCTTGAGTCATGATTTGTTTTGGATAATAGTCCTCAGTCATGTGTGAGCTCTTTCCCTGTATTGAATCATTTAACCAGCTCTGCCACTATGCAACACTCATTTTATGGAAGAGGAAATTGAGGCAGAAATTATAACATTTTTTCAAGGCACACAGATTACAAGGAACATGTTTTGTTATGCCAAATCTACTAATCTGAGTCAAAGGTTCATTTCCTCTTCCATTATTTCATATTCCACTATCCTTCATATTAATTGAACAATTGCTTAAACTGTATGAATGGGATGACTCACTAAGGAACAAATATGTGTACTAAATGCTCTCTGCTATAATGGTTTTGATGCAAATTGAAAAAAAAGTCATTTTCTTTACCAAATTTTAAAGGGGAAACTGTGTTATCCAATGGACTCTCAGTGGGGACAGGCCACATCATCAGAAAGAGATGTTGAACACTAAGTAAATTCAACTCAGTGGTATTTTGGTAGACTTGTAACCTCATATTTATTATCTTGGGTATTTTTCATATTATTATTCTTTTGCTTGTATTTTATGGTTTCAAAAATTGTGTTTTGTGTGGATTTTAGTGCTTGTGTGCACACACGTGTGTGTGTGTGTCTATTTAACAAAAATGAAAGAAAAAGGCAATAATTTGAGCAGCAGCGTATGTGAAAGAGGTTGGCAAGAGGGAAGTAAAGTGAGGAAATAATTGTGCAAAGTAATATCTTTTTCTTCAAACAGCAAATATTCCAATACTTGTTTGTAATTTCTTTATATTGTTCTTAACTATCTAAAACTAACGAAGATACTATAACACGATGAGTGTAGTTATCAGAAGCTCTTCTACACTTAGAATTTATGGAGAGTGTAATATTACCACTGTCCATGAAACAAAATAATGGTGCTTATGTGCAGTGACGGATTTAGGGTAGCTTGATAGCAGTAATCACTTAACATAGCATATATTTGTCAAAACACCAGGTTCCATATTTCTGTCTCTTTTTACTTAGCAAATTTAGATGTGTATTTGTGTGGGTGTCTGTGTGTTGCATATTATGTAGTCTAGATATTTATCCAGTTCAAACTAGAAAACTGAATTGCAGGCATTTTCATGGGTCTTATTTTACTTTAGTAAAATAGACATTTATTTAAAAGATATTTGTCTTACTAATTTGCTTCTATTCCTTGAAAGAAGAAATAGAGACAATTCCTGCTTATGATATATTCAGATTAACTTTGATTGTTGTTACTTGGATTAACCCACCGAATTTAAAAACAGAAAATTCATTACCGGTGCATATTAAGATACAACCCTTTAACATTTACTAATTAAAACTTCATTTATTGAAATTCTTACATTTAAAAAGAAGGCTATCATTTGTGGAAATAAAAGCACATGAGCAAACATACATACACACACACACACACATATATGCCCTATTTTCAGCCTCAATTATAGATTGTTTTCTCCTTTCTCGTATTCACATGTTTAACATGTGACTATTTATTTGCACAGATACATCTTTTAAAATAAATGTCTTATGAATAAAACTCTTAACTTCACATTTTCACAATTCCACTTCATATTTTTTGAATAATGGTTCTTTTTTGTCTGTACATCTGCTTCCTTGCATACAATAATGATGTTTAACTTTTGGAGGAGCATGTAACTTCATCTCTTTTGTCAGAAGCTTAGCCATTTATTACCATATAACAATCAATTTGTAACACCAAGAGTAATATCTTTGTGTGGCATCCTGTATTTCCTAGACTGTAGTAAGAATATGATTAAAATACATTTAAATATAAAAGTCATTTTAAGTAATAAATTTTTGGTAAATGAAATAAAACATGATGAGATCCATTGTTTAGGTCTTAACTATGTAGTCATTGTTAAGCTTCTGCTTGCTGTTCTGTTTTGTACTTCTGATTTCATGGCTGAAATTTCTTATGGTAGAGCAGGAATCATTTTGCGTCCAAATAATTCAATTATTACATTTTAGGAGTTATCTACACTATTGAATTTTTCTTTCAATGTGATTATCAAGTTTAGATTTTTATGCACCGTGAGGAAGTGCAGGCATCAAAAATGCTTTTATATGAGGTACGAATCATGTATTTCTATTTCAGTATCTTAACCTTGAATGTCTCTGTATGTCCTTTTTCTTTGCACTGTTCCTAGCTTGCTCTGAGTTCTCTCTCTTTTTAGTAATGTCATGTTCTTTAATGATTGAGATTATTTGGGATGGAGAACCTGGAAACAACCTAGCTGCCCCTCACTCGAAGAATGGATAAAGAAAATGTTGTCCATTTACACAATGGAATACTAGACAGTGGTAAAAAATTTAATTACATCTTGAGATTTCAGGCAAATTGATAGATCTAGAAAAAAAAACATATTGAATAAGGAAGTTCAGACCCAGATAGACAAATATAACATGTAGTCACCAATGACTGACTTTTTGATATAAATCAAAGAAAAATCAAAATACAGTCCGCAACACCAGACAACCAAGAAAACAAAAAGAGCCCTAAGAGAGACATACGTGGATGTTCATGGGAAGTAGAGAAAGCTAAGATCTACTTAGTAAATTGAGAGCATGGGGAACATGGGAGAGCATAGAAGGGGAGGGGGAGAAAGGAAAGGAAATGGAGAAAAATATTTAGCTCAACAACAAAGATAAAAAATCATTAAATTTTTTTGGACCATGTATTACTTTAGAAAGTCTGCCAGATATTATAGGCCTTTAGGTTGAAGATGGATGGCTCAAAGTTACAGAAGAAATCTGGGTGACTGTCCAGACAGTAATATTATATATTTGACTTACATATAGTAGGAAAAAATAGCAATATAATTCACACTTTCTGAGAAAATTAAATTAAACTTATGTTGACTGTAAACTGAGACTCTGCTTAAGTTTCCCAGAAGCCCAGACCCAAACATTCACACAGAAACTATATTAATTACAACAATGTTTGGCCAAGGGTTCAATAAATAATCAACTAGCTGAAATTACCTAAAAGAGAGAAAAAAACTGATAGTATTCTCCTAAGAAAGAGTGGGTAAAATTTGACAAATTTTCTAAAAGGTGAAGATCTCCTCAATGTTTATTGCATAATTTCACTGGAAGGATGCACTTAACTCAACTTTCAAAACAAAGGTTATAGAAATCTTGTCAGCAAACCAGAAGAGGGAAGATCTCAACAAATAATCTTTATTTTTTTCCATATAAATGTTTATTTTCCAAATAAATTGCATTCTAATCTCTGGAAGATTTCAAGGAAATTTTAAGCACCCCATTTTTAATAGAAATTTTAATTAGTATACATATAATTAAATTGAAGTGATACTAATCTAATATACAAAGTAGAAAATGTTGGAAGAGAAATTAGGCTATCTAGAAAATTAGTTTGATTCTATAAAGTGTATGTAAGCTACAAAGATTTAAAAATTATGTCTTCTAAAAGGAATCTGTTTTGTGTGAGTTTTACTGTGTGATCTGTGTATGTGTGTGTGTGTTTGTGTGTGTGTATGTGTGTGTGTATGTGTGTGTGTGTATGTGTGTGTGTGTGTGTATGTGTGTGATGTGCTTGTCCTTGGCTATGTAGAGACCAGAAAAAGATATCAGGAGTCCCGCTCTGCCATTATCTGCCTCATTCTTTTGAGAGTGAGTCTCTCTCTGAAACTGGAGCTAGATTTGCAGTTTCTAAACTCAATTGGTCCTCTGTTATTCAGTTCCTCTAGTCCTGGTTTATGTATTATGCAACAAAGTTTAAACAGACTATTAGTTCCTGTTAATTCATTACCACTTTGAATATCATGAGAAAAATCAGATAGCCCAATTATCATTTTAAAAGTACTTTTAACTATCAGATATCTCTGATGTTTCTAAGATATGCAATGTATTAATAAAGAGAATATATGTATCTAATAAAATAAAAATTGAATAATTAGTCAAATACACTATTCTCATATACTATTGAGTCAAATATACTAATCACATGTGTTTATGAAATATATGTGAATATATTTCAAATGATTCAGTGTTAGTGAAGAATTTACCACTCACTTTTACGGGCCATGTTTCTCTCTTATCTTTTCTCTACCCCCTGCTCACTGAGAATGTTGTTGAAAACCTGTGAGGATGGAGACAGTGTCATGTGGACAATTACTCTACATATTTGACTCTAAACTCATGATCTTCTAGCTGCTCTATAGGCTGTGCTATATGCTGTATAACGGGAGCTAATATGCTCAGATGAACTTACTTTGTAAAACAATCTCAATTTTATGTTCATTTACTTGTTATTATAACTTGGGTTTATATATATAGTTATGAAGATTTTACAGCAAATTATTGAAAAAGAATGCATGACAAACTATATTAATGAATGGATACATGCCAATGGTGATAAATGAAACTAATTATACATCATTGATAATGCTATAAGATGATATGTTCCTTACTTAATTAGGAATGACCAAGGAATTGATTGCTATCAGGAAGAACAAAAGACCAATCCAACTAAAAAAAATTACCTCATCTCATTCTAACCCTTTCTGAGGGGTTTAGTCTGGAAATTGTTTGTTTTTATTCTCAAGGGAAATCTGGAATGTGATCTAATTGAACATATCAAAATATAATATAGACTAACAATAATAAATAGGATAAAATGCTTTGGTTTGATGATTTAAGGAACTGTGTAAGTGTGAGAGAAGGGGCAAGGAATAAAGAGATGTAGATTAAATATTTTCAATTACCGATGTTACATGTTGATGCTTCCCACAGTAAATAAATATTGATGACAGGACATGATATATGGTGGCCTGATTAGAATAATCAAGATGAAATGTTTTTTTTACCACTAAGTTTCTTTAAAAAGAGAAGAAGAAGAAGAAGAAGAAGAAGAAGAAGAAGAAGAAGA
>LOEQ01006930.1:0-31992 GCA_001685075.1 Bramus lutescens | reverse complement strand
GAGAGAGAGAGAGAGAGAGAGAGAGAGAGAGAGAGAAGGGAAGAAGAGAAGAAGGGAGGGAGGGATAGAGAGACAGAGACAGAGACACACACAGAGAATTGGAGAGGAGGTGGAAGATCCACTTGACTTGGCAGAAGTGGGAGAGGTTGGAAGTGGGCAGAGCTTGTCTCTGAAAGGGACAGGGTACCCCAGGTGACAGACCAGGCCAGTAGAGTAAAATAATCCCAGTATCTTTCTTATAATAAAAAGGTGGGCAGTTAGGCATAGTAGGTTGAGGGAATTGGGATGGAACATTTTCAAGAATGCTTCCTGCTTATTTGTGGGTGTTGAAGTTTTTCTTAGCACAGGGCTGAGGAAGCTGGGTGCTGGTCACATCCCGGGGTAGCTGGTCACTTTACTCCTGTCCAGGTTTTGTGGTATGTAACTTTCCAGGGTCTCCTGGACATGGCAAGGTGTTAGCAGAGCAGAGGACAAAGTTAAGTTTAGGAAGGAAAAAAAAAATTCAGGAGTAGAGAACCGAGAGGGGTGTATCTGACAGGTTTAAGATGAATCCTTCAATTTGGCTCCCTGGAACTCACAAGAAATTTTTTATTTTTTAAAACATAAGTTTTAAACATATACATTGTATAAACGACAGCATATTTATTGAGAATGACTGACAGATGTTTTTGTCCAATGAAAAGTATAGAAATTTATAACATGCATTTGTCCTCACACCTTTATAGCTTGCAAGTATACACCTTAATTACTTGCATTTGTATATCTTAAAACACCTTTTATTTAGAACATCTTAAGAAGTTGTATTAAAATTTGTTTGTTGAGGTTGTCTTTTTAGACTGACAAAAACTTCTCAGCTGTCAAACTGCATCAGAGATCTTTGAGAAGGATAAAATTTTCCTTGAATTATTGATTAAAGAAATGACAGAGGCTTTACTCTATTGGATACCTAAAGCAACTCCTCAGTGTCCTCAATGGTCATTAAGGACAAGGGCATCTGGACTGTGTTTGTCTTCTGTTGTTAGAAGCAGGGCCTGCCAGGTTCCAGAAGATCCTATGGGTTAAGAAATCTGTAGGAAGACAGGTCTACCTTGGCCTTAGGGGCTACACAGTTGATTCCAGTGATTTTTGTCAGCTGTCTGGAGATCTTCAGGAGTTTGGAGGATAGGCAGTTCGCCCAGTGGTTAGCTCTTTTACTTGATGAAGTGAATTGTGGATGGATGATGTTCTGTGCCCATCTGTCAGAAGTTCTGTCTTCTTTGAAGGAAATAGAGGGCTGCTGTTATGAGCCGACCTGTCCCTCTGTTATGAAAAGCTTTTTAATAATTAAACATTTAAATGCCATGTTTCCCATATCTCTTAGCAGTTGAGGACTGTTTAGCATGTATAGATAAGTTTTAACTAAAGCATAGGATCTGCCTGGAGAGCTGAGTGCAAGCTTGATTCTATTGCTTTTAGCTTAACAGAAAAAAAAAACTCTTTGCAATGTAAGCTTATTAATAGAACTGACAATAATGGAAAACAGCTTAATATATTTTAAAGCAGGGTTGAATCAATTATACAGTACTTTTTAAGAGATTTAAAAGTAAATGTCAATTTAAAACATGAGACTTATTTTCTTAGTCTGGAATGAGATATAATAAACAAATTATTTAAAACATTTTTTAACAGTAAGTACATGTATATTTAAACACAGTTGAATTTAAGTTTTATACACATATACACACAGATTAAAGCTAACTTATGTTAATAAATAAAATTAACTCAAAAGTTACATGCATACATACACTTATATATGAAACAGGAGTTGGGAAATGTGGATGCTTTGGTTGGCCCTATTGAAAGACAAAGATAAATTCAGACTCCTCAAGCAGAAAGAGTAGAGTCAAAAAAAAATTTAGCAGGAAGAGAAGAACCAAAAATCTAGGTTAGCTGATTCAGTGACTCTGTTCTAGGAACTAGCTGACCATAAATTTAGATTATAATCTTAAGAAACAGGGAGTTACCCCTTGTGATTATCACTGGTATTTTTGGAATTTTCCAGTGATGCCCTCCCTACCCCCTTTGGGTTATTGGGTTATGGTTTCTTCCCTTAAATACCCCTTCTCCCAGCTACTCGGGGTCGAACTCCTATACCCCTGTGTGGGAAATGAGTTTTGGCTCCAGTGCACTGGTTCCTGTCCTGTCAATAAACCTCATGTGATTGCAGCAAGGACGGTCTCTCATGAATTCCTGGGGAGTCATATTATCCCAAGACTTAAGTGAGAGGCTCCCCACTCTGGGGATCTTTCACTATCAAAAGCATGTCACTGCTTGAAACACACATTCAGCAGAGTCAGTAATAGGAATTTACAGACAAAACATAACTTAGCCATGAGAATAGGCATGGATTACTTCAGTAAAGATGATGACTTGGTTACCTAATCTTCCCTTAGTCAAGATGGCAGGACTTGGTTACCTGACCTGCCCTTAATCAAGATGGTGGTGAAGACATCTGACCTGCGATTAATCAAAATGGCAGCAGTCACCTTTGTATGGAGAAAACATGTTTTTAGAGCTATGGTGAAAATTGTAAACAGATGCAAATAATAAGAGGCATAGGTACCAAATAGAACACACATTTAAAACAGAATTACGTCTGTGTGGCCGCACCATTTACACATTTTTTTCATACATGAAGTAGACAGGAAATTTACTTAGCACCATTAGCTGCTGCACACCAGCTGCCATGGGGAGCAAAGTCTGGGAGTGTAACAGGGGCCTCGGATGCAGTCAATTTTGCTGAATATTGTGGGACCAGCAGCTGTACTGGTAGTAGAGACAGAATCGGAAGTGAGAAAAGAAATAGGAGCAGACAAAGAGCATTTACAGGTGGGTGGGGGTGGGGCTGCCCAGTGAAAGGAAAGGCAGACAGGTGTGAGTTGCAGGTAGGACACCAGCAGTGCAGAGCATGGCTGGATAGAAGCTTTTTCATCTGCTGTTTCCTGGGAGAAACTAGAAAGCTCCCACTTTAGGCTTTTATGTAAGGGTATGTAGGTCATTTGTTAGTGCAAAGCTGGGTAAGTTAGAAATTTGTAAGTAAGGCATAGGTTTTAGGATCTGTAAAAGACACCTCTGGGGGAGGTTGGACAGATAGTTTTAGGTCTATTTCCCAAGGCAAGAGCATGAGAAAGACAAGGACCCAATGGCTTTTAAATATGAACATCTTCAAAATAATCTGAGGGTAGAGGGATAGATCAAACCAATTCAAGAACTATTGGTGGAGAATCTGGGGACCAGATAGGACCACTCCAAGTGGCCCAAGAGAGGACAATAGTCCAAGCAGCAAGGAACGAAATCTCAGTCCTTAGTCGTGGGGAATAACTAGGGATAAATGTCAGTGAAAGCTGACTTGAAGAAGAAGACCTTACCATTTGCAGTGAAGAAGACACAGGATGTTGGAATGTGGACCAAGTCCAAGATCCATGTCCTCAGCTAGCCCACCCATGGGCAGGAGGGAATGTGGAGAGAACCTGGCCAAGTCATGCACCAATGTTATTATTTATAATGCTGTTGACCAGAGGCCTTGGTGGGACACCTTCCGGGTGGGAGACTGAGGCGGGTAAGAGACAGACAGATATGCCATGCAGAGAGAGCAGGGATAAAGAGTTTATTTAGTGGGTTATGGAGGAGGAAGGGAAGGGAGAAGGGGGGACGGGAGGGGTATAAGAGAGAGAAATAGAAACTGCCCTTCCAGAAGAAGGACAGACTAGAGAGGAGGTAGGAGTTCTGCTTGCCTTGATGGAATGGGCAGGAGGTTGGAGGTGGGCAGAGCTTGTCTCTTAAAGGGACAGGGTACCCAGATCACAGACGAGACCAGCAGATTACAGCAATGGCTGCAGTGGGAGAAGGAACTATCTGACCTAGAGTCTGTTAGTTTCATGCTTTGTCAAATGCATGTTTTTGTTTTCTTTTCCACTCAAAAGCTATGGGCATAAAATGACTTCTTCAAAGACATACATACACAGATACACTTGTATCTTCTAACCTTTCATTGATGTTTCATTTTTGTAAATGTACTCTCTCTTATGCAGCAATGGCCTCAAACCATTTTGTATTTACGAGTTCATGGAGGCAGGAAATTAAGTACTTACAATGGTTTGGTGTGCATGCAGTTGCTGTTGTGTTTGTTTTGATATTTTGAATTTGTTAGTGTGAAGGGACTGCAATCCACTTAGGCCAACTTTCTTTTAAAATTACCTTTTTACAATGATTTTTTTAAGAAATGAAAAAGGGAAAGGATTAAGAAAGTATCTGTTTGAAAAGCCACAAACAAAAAATTCTAAAAAATTAAATCCATGGCACTTGAGTTATGAGTTTGAGAATGTGACAGCAGAAGTGTTGGATTGGCATAAGGCCTTCCACCTCTCAGCAGCTGAAGCCTGCATACCTTGATGGACCAGCCTTCCTCCAGGAAGTGGACGGTAGGAAAAACAGGATTTCCCAGTAACACTTAAAATGAACTGTCAAGGTTTCTCATGAGAAATTGCAAGAGGTTATGTCAAAAGAACTAAAAAGAGTTAACATATAGAAGAATAAACTATAATAAACAAGCAAACAAACAGAAAACCTCAACATACCTCTTATGGGTATCAGAAACATGAGGTATATTAATTTGATGAATCAAGCAGCTTTTAAACAGTAATTTTGCAGACTGCACTTTCTTGATTTTCATGCTAAAAAGCAAGTACTAGTGTATATATTTCAATTCAGTATTTTATGTAATTATGGATGCTAAATATATGTATAGATGTTTATAAATTAATAATATATACTCACTTTATTATACAGATAAATTTTATGAACACTAACCAATCTAAATAATGGAAAGTTTTTATTCTTATAGTTGAGTATGCTGCTTTACAGATTATTTTATATTCTTTAGATATGCAATTTCAATGTGAAGATATCTACAGCCTTGTCTCCTTGATGGCCCTACTTATTAAAACAATAAAAATTTAAAACATATTTTCTCAGTGTTTCAACATTAAATGCAAGTCATAAATTCATAGTTATAGCTGGAAACAGATGCCTCTGACTTGGATATAATTTTCATCATTATCAATTAAGAACTTACAGGCTGAGTGTAATAGGCCCAGGAAGGAGCATGTTAGAAGCCATGAATCTTAAAATGTAGCAAATGCAGCAAGGGGAAATTTAAGTTGTGATGTAGGTGACATGTTCGCTTGGTATTTTAATATTGACAAAATATGTTAAGTGACTATGTCAATATTATTAAAACATAATCTATGTTTTGTAGATTGTTTCTGACTTAATTTTTGAGAGCTCCAACTTTAATTTGTAGCCAAATCTCAATAGTCATTGTGCCTATATAATTATATATATACATAGATAACAGACACACACACACACACACATACAAACACACAAAAGCATTCTTCCCCAATTCAATATATACAAACAAAAATTATAGTAAGGATAAGACTGGCTAAAATATTTTGTTACAGCTATGAAATTGTGATTAGATGTCCCCAGAGGAATACAGAATAGAGGATATTTGGGAAGACCAGTTCATCACATGGAAGATACTTGTATTCATTACTATAATAAATATTCATCTGTAAACAATTATTCCATAATTCTTATATTCAATTTAAAATAGTGAAATATTATATTAAAAATTGTATCATTAAAAACCCTATTGCATAAATAATCAGTGTTTTCCTTAAAGTTTTTTCAGTACTTAATTGTTGTCATGAATTCTTGATGAAAGTTCATCCTGTACTTCTGCTAATTTGTTCTGTAGGGTTAGCTCCAGATGTTAGATAGGGAAATAATGAGTAAATTTCTGATCTAGTAAAATTTTTCTTGAGGAAAAGATTTTCATACACATATATACAAAACCTAGAAAGAAAGATGTAGTCATGTTTTTGACAGTTCTTTATTTACTAAAAACATGTTGGGATCCCTTTCAAGTGGCTAATATAAAGAAATCCATTTGAGAAGTCCTGAAGAGAAGAGTTCATACAGGAGGATAGTCTAATTTAACATGGGAGTTTGGCCCATGTGTTTTCAAGTAAGATGAATTTTAAATGAATTCTTAATGTAGTCACCCAAAGCTTCATGGAATGTAGACACATGAAAAAGAAAGAATACCACTTGTAAAGTTCTAGAAAAAGCCAAAACCAAGCAGATATGTACAGATGATGTTGACTCTGAGATTCACAAGGAGGCAGGGCTTGCAGAATGGAAGAAAGTTTGTAAGTTCAGCTTTATTAGCTCAAGGTGGCAATTAGATTGCTGAGGAGAAAATAAATCCAAGGAATGTAAATGTCTCTGTCTATAGACATATATATATATATATATAAATATGTATATATATCACTCTTTCATAAAAGACTTTTTTCTTTGTAAAGAACTCATTGAAAAAATTCCATTTGCTATTATCAGTAGTTCTATTAAATAGTCATCATCTGACTCCTAGTAGCTACAGCAAGGTGAGAGATACAATGGATACAAATGAAATCTTGAATTACACAGTTTTCAAGACACAGCTCAACAATTAATTATTCTAGCAGAGTACTTGAGGTGTTCACCAAAGCAACCTAATAAACAACTAAGACACTTATCCTACACATCTTAAAAACAAAGGCATAATCCAAACAATACTTTACTAGTACATAATAGGAATCTCAGACTTTTGATCAAACAGTATTCTCTTCTTATAACACAAAAAACTTATTTCTTAAGTCTCCATTGCATTGACAAAAGGAATTCATTAAAGGAATATGGTTGTGATTTAATTACTTAAAATATAGATATTACAATTATGAATTGAAATTAAAATGTAGATAACTCAATAGAAATGAGTATTCTTTGTTTTTTTTTTAATTCGAAAGAGATGAATGGGACATGGCTTAAAGAAAGGGTGCAGGATCTCCCCAAATGTTAACTATACTTTCGCTAATACAAACAATTAGAATAACCTAGGTAAATGAAAAGTTTCATCCATTGGCAAGAGATATGGTGCTTCATAAATAGTTGTGTAAAATGGCCTTAGAATTTAAACTGACAAACACAAAACTATATCTGAAACTAATTGGCAAAAGTATCTCATTGTGTATTAAACAAATCTCAGAATCAATAGTTAGAAAAGTATGAAAAGAAGAAATTAAAGTGCTACATTGTATATATAAAATGCATGTTTATCAAAATGATTTGGAAAACCTTAATCCATATTTCAACATTTCATTATTTTGATAAAAATTCTGAATTTTACTATCTTTTTGAATTTAAAAAATTGTGTTCTGTGATCTACTTATATACATACATATCTCCCACACTCTTCCAGGATCCACCCCTCTTCTTCAACCATCCAATACTTTTCAATTTATTTATAGATCTAGGTTTTGACAAAATATAACTTGTACCACCAGATGCAACCACAAAAGAAAAACAGTGATCAATGCTCTTCATCTGCCATCAGAGACAATATTCCTTATTTCTTGAAGTTAGGGTAAAATTGAATCAGAAAGTCTATGCAAGGTGTTAAATGGGGTACTGACACAGAGAGTGTATATAAAAATATTGTATTTATATTGTATTTATGCTTATTTTTAAGGATCATATTACTACTCATTTGGCAATTGTTAACTTGACAGACATTCTATTGGCCTCTAGTAAGGTAGTTCCAGGTCAGATTCAGCAACGTTAGAAGCAATTTGTAAAACAAAATTAAAAAGGCTCTTTACTGAGTCTTTTTCAGTCTTTTGGAAAGGAGACTTGATGTAGGAGAAATATGCCTCCATAAAACTTATTCCCAGAAGGAGAGGATGGCAAGGTTGCACCTGAGTCAGCAGGAAATGCTTCTCTAAAATGTCAGAGAAGCAGTCAGACAAAGAAAAGAATAAAAGCCACATCGTATCACCCAGCCTGTGATTATTACTGAAGCAATCTCCAAACTCTCCAACAGGTACTCAGCGCACTTGTCCACACATATCGTCTATATATCTAATTGGTCTCTTTATCTCAGTACAGACAGGGACTGAATGAGTGACTTCTTGATGAAGTAAATGAATTAAATAAAAAGAAAATCAGTGTGTGCATGAGTAAACACAGAACGATGCAGCCCCTTGACTCTATGCAGTCTGAACATTAATGAATTTTTATTTCCCTTTCTGGAAAAACAAAATTTCTTTTTAAGATTAATATTTTTAATTTTTCTTTGTAAATGTTTTACAAATATACATGTGTGAAACACTCCCCACTCTAAAACTACTCAGGTCACAGGAGTACATCCTTCTTGCAACTTGATGTTTTTGTTTTCTAATTATTTATAATATTCAAAAATTACTTACTATAAAAATAGTAGTTCAATAAATACATTTCTTAATATTTCTGTTGTTGTGATAAAACATCATGACCAAAAGCAACTATGGGAAGGAAGCATTTATTCATTTTTCATTACTAGGCAATGATCCATATTTTAAGGTAAGAACTTGGATATAATGAGTCTTATGCTCTCCTACAAGCCAGCTGCCAAATAATGGCACAGAGACTTCTTATTAATTGTGAAAGCTTGGCCTATAGCTTAGGCTTGTTCCTAACTAGCTCTTATAACTTAGATTAACACACATTTTTATTAATCTACGTTCTACCACGTGACTTTTAACTCTATCTCATTCTATGTGTCCCACATGTACTATGTCTGGCTGGTTTCTCTGCATTTTTTCTTCCCAGAGTCTTCTCTGTGCCTGGAAATTCTGTCTATAACACCTGTCCAGCAATTTAGTTCTTTATTAAACCAATGACAGTAATATTTCAGCACACAGTGTGCAAATATCCCACATCACTTAGATGCAAGAACAGATGCAGAGGCGATGGAGGAGGGTTGTTTTACAGGCTTGCTCCTCATGGGTTGCCCGTTCTATTTGATGTTGTTTCATTTGTTTGTGGTGGCTTTTGTTTCATTTTATAATTTTAAGAAATCTCATTTATCATTGAGATTATACTATGATTACATTTCGCTGTTCCCATTTCTGCCTCCAGTCTCCTCCATACCCCCAACTTATCATGGTTTCTCACAGTAACCTGGACCACTAGCTGAGAGCCGGAACCCTGCACAACTAAAACACTTTAAAATTTCAGTCTTGTTAAATAAAACATCTACAGAACACTTTCAAAGTTTAAATCCTCTCTAAAACATTCAAGAACTTCTTAAAAGTCCCAGTCTCTCAACCATAGGCAGATGTAAAATCAGAAAACGAATTAGGTAATTTGTTGTTTCCAGAAGGAAGGCCCTGAAAAGAACACAAAACTAACATAAAATCAGGATGAAACTTCACAGTGTAAAGAGCTTAGGGCTTTATGCCTGAGACTCACTAATGATCTTCTGGGTTTCAAAGGGTCTGGGCTATGTGCAGCTTGTCTCATAGGGTCAGGTCAGCTCAACTTCTAGGGTGCTTCTGCCCTTGACTGCTGACTCATGCTGTTGGCATCTCCAAAATGTGTAGTTCTCCACTGCACCCAGGTTACACGTTCATCTATAGCCATCTGTGCCTATTTTCAGAGACTATAAAGCTGCTCCATTGTATTGAGCCTCAACTTCTCTCCATGACCTTAAATGCTAGGTGTTTCAAAGCTAATGAAACTTCCCTTTCACCAGTGGCCTCGTCTAGCCCCTCACAGTGCCAAGCCTCAGTTGATCTCCATAACACCCTCATTCCTTCAAAACAGGTATCACATAGGTGACGTTTTTACAATAGCAAGTTCATTTTCCTGAGAAAGGATAGACTTAAGCTCCTCAGCGTCACAGTACTTTGTGCTAATTATCAAGATACACTTCTTAGAAGATTTGCCCTCAGTGATACAGGTTTCCTCCTAACCACAACAGATTTCTTGTAACCAATGTCAGTTTGCTTAGTAAAAACAAAGGTTTTACTTCTCCTTTTCTTAATCAAAATGTTAAATGCCATTAGTCTTTCAACCTTATCAAGCCAGACCATGAGAATCTGTACAGATCTCAGAATTATGTTCTAAGTTCCCATAATAGCTAAGAACACACAATGCCTTTCCCATCCCAAAGTTAAAATGTCACACAGTCCTTCTTAGAACACATTGCCAGTTATAGCAAAGCAATACTGAATGCTCTAGTCACCATTTCTGCCTTAGTTAACATTTCTATTGCTGTGGTCGAACATAACCAAAAGCAACTTGGGGAAAGATCATTCCACTGTGTACCTTCAGACCATCACTGAAGGAAGGGAGGCAGAAACCTAGAAGCAAAGGCAATCGTGTAAAAACTATTAATATACTTTCTCTGCAAGCCTTGCTCAACCTGCTTTCTTTTAGTACCCAGGACCACCAACTGAGGGGCTTTAACTTCCCCTAATGAACTAAACCCTCAGAAATCATTAATTAAGAAAGTTCTGCACAGACTTTCCCACAGGTCAATCTTTTGGAGGCATTTTCTTGATTGTGATTACATCTTCTCAGATATGTCTGTATTTGGGTCAAGTCAATAAAACCAAATCAACATATTATATTCATTGTTTTAAAATGTTGCCATCTGTACTCTGTGTATGTTTGTAACTATAGGTAGAAACACATCTGTAAATTTCTTAATTGTATATTAATTATAATCTAAGGCTAAGTATTTATCTTAATTTTGAAATAAGAATTTTCAGTGCATTAACAACTCAAAAACTCAGAATTAGTAAATATGATGAACTACTCTATGAGACCTATGTCTATTATTTTATCTTGTAATTCCATAAACCTTAGCTTTTAGTATAAAACAAAATCAGTGATGCAAAAATATGGTTCTATTTATAGTCTTTAATTCCTTATAATAATTTCTTTTGGAAGCCATAATCGTCAGGTTACAGTGTTCAGGATTAAAGATATAGTTAAATGGAAAATTTGCTGTTTTTTTACCAAAATATAATATAAATGAGATTTTTTAATGAAAATTATTGCACTATATAATAACATTCAATAACTAAGAAAATAATTCATACTACATGGCTATTTAGCTCAGAAGGAAAAACAGGAAAATAAACTTCTATGAATATTACCGAAAATGAAATCTTTGCTGTGTTCTGATACTTAATGGGAGGTGAGGCACATACACACATGAATATACACAAATACATGAATACACATACACACATGAATATACATACACACATACATGAATACACATACACACAATAATACACTTTTCAAATGAAGTGTATTGACCATTGAATTATCGACAAATGCAAAGTTAAATCATGCAAACAGTATAGTCTCATGCAAATAATAATTTAGACACCAGTCATCTAACCAAATGTTTATTGATTTGACTATTTCACCATTCTTTATGAAACCTTAAACCCATATGCAACAGTTCCCAGATCCTGTTAAATCACTGATATATTCTTGTCTTTATGGGTATGCCTGCTCTGCATATTTCTGTTAAAGGAATCTTAAATATATGATCTTTGTGTCTTAGCATAATGTTTTCAAGATTCTCCCAAAATACAGCATGTTCTAGAACTTTTTACTTATTGCAAATAATATGCGATGTTGTGGATATAACACATTCTATTTCTTCACTTGAATGTAGATAGGCATGAAGGTTATTTCCATTTTGTAAATGAGATGTACTTCAGCTGTGAATAAGATTTTGAGTGGAAATGTACTTTTATTCTTCTCTGATGCGTAAGGAAGTATGGAACTAAGTCACATGGTAGGTTTACATCAGACAATGCAAAGACCTAAGATTTCCTTCTAACTTGTTGAATATGGAAGAGTACGAAACTCCGCACATATCTGAAAAGTTGTCATAGTGTATTCCTGCATTCGGTCTTTTAGTTGATTTGAATGACATCTCTGTTTAGTTTATGTCTCAATTTATTCCCCATTATCAAAGGTGAATATTCTTCCTGTAACTTCCTAACCACTTTTCTAACCTTTTTTGGGGGAAATCTATTTATATAATTTTCATTTTCTTATGTCTTATTTCGTGACTTTTATGTTGGATTGCAAGAATTCCCTATGAAAGCCATTTTCAGCAGAAATTCTCATAAATAATTATTATTTGTAAATATTTTCTCCTATCATGCAGTTTTTTCTTGCTTTGTTGCTGGCCTTTTTGTTTGTATATTGTATTTCACTCTGTAGCCCAGTACTCACACAGACTTGCGGAAATTCTGCTTCTACCTTCTAAGTACTGAGAACAGAAGCACAAGTTAAAACATTTAGCATCATTCTTCACTTCAGTTTCTTGTATTGTTGAAAAGTGCACAAGGTTGTGAAGTTTGATGAGCTGAAATATTCCTTTTGTCATGTCTACATTCATTACCATATATCACAAATATTTGCCTATGAAATTGCAAAATATTCTACTTAATTTGGAACATTCATAGGATTATATTTTACAATGAGAATTTTAGTATATTTGAAGTCAATTTAATATGTACTATGAAAGATCTTTTATGCTTTTGAATTTACATATCTAGATGTTAACATTTCATTTACCAAAAATATATTTCTTATCTAATTTTCCATTTGAAATTAATCATAGGGTGACTATTTGTATTGAGAATATTAAATTCTATTTTATTGATTCATAGTAATATCTTGATACCAGTACCATGCTTGTGTTTAAAATATGGTTTTATAGTAAGTTTTTTTTAATTGAAGAACATATCTATTTCTCTAGGTTTGAGGCCTTATGATACATTTATCCCCCTTGAACATTAAAGTTTTTATTGGGGTAATCCTTGTTCAGGTCCTTATAAAACAGCCATGTTTGTGAAAGTTCATGAATGTGGCTTCTCTGTCCTTTCTAGTAGACATACTTGTACATCACATTTCTTGTGTCTTTGGCTTTTAAAGTCTTTCCATCTCTGTCCATAAATATCCATGAGTCTTAGACGAGACCAAAAGAAATATACTTCCCCAGAAAAATTACCCCTGATTTATTATCCAATAAAAATTGGTCATCCATAAACAAATATATACACAACTAACATTATATGGAGCAAGAAGTTTGTGTCTATATGTTTGGAAATGCACGTGCGCGCACACACACACACACAAATTTATACTTATCATCTACTTCAAAGAGAAGCTTCTCTTGTGAGGTCTGAGCAGGCTACTGATTTATGGATATAGTTGCAGGCCATGTGAAATTATTTTAATGTTTTTTTTTTCAATTAGCAAAACAATTGTGCGTGGTTTTCTCCTTGGTTCACAGAGCCTAGGAGAAATCCACATAATCTCAGTTTCTTGTTCTCATTAAGTGATGTGTATCATAAACATTTCCATTCAAATGCATTCATTTTGTAGAATTCTTCCCTGTATACCTTCTTCTATGTCCCTGTTCATTATTGCCTCTTGATCTCTTATACAATATTGCTTCTGCATTTGTCATTTGCATGTAGACACACATATGTATAGAAATACATACACATATAAGACTTTGTAGCTATGAAAATATAGACTCAATGAGTAAGAATAAATATGAGATTTTCTTCTATGATTGGTTTTATTAAGTTACAATGAATACTTACAGTTGTACTTACTTTTCTGAAAATGGCATAATTTCAGCATTTGTTTTTGCCTTGGTGATGATATTCATACTTATTGAGGTGAGATAAAAATTTCAGTGAAGTTTAAATTTCCCTCTACCTAATGAGTAAGTACACTGAGAATTTTTTTTCATGTCTGCTATTTAGACTTCACCTTTCAGGAATTGTATAGTTATTTCATAGTCCAATTTATTGACTGGGTTGTTTATTTGTTTTGTTATACACTTTTTCTGAGTTCTTCATATATTTGAGTTATTGATTCTCTATATTGGCAGTTAGCCTCTAGATCCGCAACATTCCGATCTGACCACAGGATTAAAATTCTAATCAGTCTATGCGTCTGAAGATACACATCTTCTTAGGAGCTTTTATTCAGTTTCTCTGGTTTGACAAACATCACATTTTATGCATGCAGGGCCCACATATCATTTATTAAACTATATAAGATTCCTTGTAAATAGGAAGGCCCACTGTTAAAATCATTTGCAGAAATTCTTTGCATATGGATAAAATTTCGATGATCTACGCACATTTCTCTCTAAACATTTCAGAATTTTATGACATAGCTCCTTTCATTTTGAAATAAATTTTTGTGCAATGTGAGATGAAAATGTAGCTTCATTCTTCAACATATCTGGGCTGACTAAATGGAACCCTGCTTCATACAAGCTAGAGTAATCTGAGAGGAAGGAACCACACTTGAGAAACTGTCTCCATCAGTTTTGGCTATAGTTAAACCTGGAGACTATTTTCTAGTGGACGGGACCATCCTGAACTGGGGTCCTAGGTTATATAAGAAAGATGGCCAAGAAAATCATGAGAAGTTGTTCAATAAGAAACACGCCTGTATGGTGTCTGCATCAACTCCTGCCTTCATAATTTTGCCCAGTTTGAAGTTTCCCTGAGTAGACCCTCGCTCAAGATATGTAAGTCAAATAAACACTTTCTTCCCCAAATTGCTTTTGGTCATGGTGTTTCATCACAACAACATAAATCATAAGCAAGATAATGTCCATACACATTTCTTGCACCATTGATTAAAGTTGTTTTCTTTTCTTTCATATGTGTCAAATCATTTGGTTATGGACACACACTTTTTGTCTAGGGCATCTACTCTTTCTAACCAATATATAATTTTTGTGCTAGCAATATGCTCTGTTTGCTAATATTGAAAAAATGAATATTTTATATATTAATAATGAACATAATGAGAAAGAAATCATGAAAAGGCTCATATTCACTATAGATTAACTAATATTTGCTAATAACCTTAACCAGACAAAAGAAAGACTTTTACAATGAAAATTATAAAACACTGAAGAAAGAAACTGTAGAAAGAAATCCTAGAAAGTGGAATTGTTTCCTATGTTGATGAATCAGTAATAATAATGTTGCACAGATGTCTATACTGCCAAAATTGACAAGAATCGTGATTAATATTTCAATGACATTCCTTTGTCAGCAATGAGTGACATCAGAAGTAAACAACATACAGTGTAGGTGGTGCCTTCCATTGTTTTGAAGTTGTAACATTAGATTCTGGTGCCCACTCAACCTCACAGGAGCAATTGCTATGTAATTTGTGTATAAGGTATTTGGGACTCTGCCATGAAAGTATGGTGACTCTCTGGAAGTTTTGTAGTGTGCAAGTTCTATTCTTTATATCTTTTAGCTGTTGGCTTTCTGCCTTCTATTAACTTCTATCTGCTTCTCTTGTTGCTTCTTGTGTGTTCATGGTTTCCATCATTCTTTTCTTGGCTGCTCTCTGGATCACTTCAGTTGCAACATTTTGCAAGCGTTTGCAATTCCACTTCCTTTTTTGTCCTACCAGCTCTGTCCACCCTACTCCTGAAGAAGAAAGCCAGCAAGTCTTTCATTTGGAATAATGCTGCAAAACCAAGGCGATGGAAAAGGCTATGTGTTAGACAACAGATAAAGTGAGTCAAACAATCCACTTATTTAGCTAGAAAGGGTTATGAAAATCATGTTAGGGCTGTGGAAGAATTTCATGAAGAAATATGTTTTCACAAATACGTGACACCAGGTTTGCATTCATCACATCAGCCACTACTTTATATATGGGATTATGTTTGCACCCGTCATGGGCAGCCTACTCAGCATGTCTCATGCCAACTCTTGACATGGCAAAAACTCTAACAAATGCTGTATGGCAGGTGGGGTGGAGTTGGACTTTGAAAGTAAGCAGGCTTGGTTTTCATGTAACCTCCTCAGGCAACTCCATAGTGCTCAAATCACTGCAGGTAGAGTATGTAGTCATTATGGCTATGGGGAGAATAGCTCAGCCCTTCGAGCAGGAAGGCACCATTCTAATAGCTGTTGTTATAGAGTCAAAATTTTACAGCTTACAACAGTAGAAACTCAAGGAAAAAGTAACTGAAACATTGCTTACAATTAAGGCTATCATTAACTCTGAAAGCATTATGAGTGAAAAATTTTGTGTATATACTAAGTATTGTCAACTAATATGCCTTCCAATATTTGTTCTGTACCTTTATCTCTCTCTCTCTCTCTCTCTCTCTCTCTCTCTCATTTTTCTCACTTTTGTAACATATCCTTCCATTGAAACAATTTCTTCTCAATGTGGCCTTGTTAGCACCCTCATTTGCCTTACTAATCATGTATTACTTTAGCTCTTCAAGCAAAGCCTGTGCTGATCTGAGTTGAAGCCAACATCTGATCATTATCATAAACTGCTTTCCTTGTCTGGTATTTTTGTAGTGTATAGGAGATTCTTTCCTGTTACATTTTTAAAATTTGTTTTCTATTGCTGAATTTGGAGATTGTCTGTTATTTAATAGAACATGTCACTTCTACTGACACGATTTCTTTAATTTGGTTTTATTTGTTAATCTAGTTCATGTTTGCTCATATTCTTTAATGGAGTCCTTTGATATTTCCATCAGTGAGCCATTGGATTGGGTGTTCATTCAGACAATACTGCATAAAGTGGGCACAGGTCTTGAATGATTTGTAATAATTATTAGATCACTAATAATCCTGTCTTCATTGCATGATGTTATGCATGGCTAATACTTGGCAGTCTTTCCATTTATTTTAGTTTACTACTATATATTAAAGGATTATTTTCAATAGTATAATTCTATTTTTCTACCTGAACATATTTTCTTTTTTCAAATTTAATTTTTTAAAAATATTTAATTTTTAATTTCACTTCATATTCCAACCACACAGTTTTCCTTCCACTCCTCATCCCATTCCCCTTGTCTCTCCCTCAACCAATCTTCCCATCCAATTTTCTCAATGGGTAAGCTTCCCATGGAAGTCAAGAAGGTCTGGAAAATTAAGTTGTGGTAGAACTAAGCCCCTCCCTCCCTGCATTAAGGTTGAGCCCAGCATCCCACCATAGGAATTAGCCTCCAACAAGCTAATTTCTTCTGAACACTAAAGAAACACCTTAAGCTTTGTATATATTTTTACTGTAAAAACCTCAAAAATGCTCTGAAAATTTGGACTTGCATAAATATAAACTCCCAATTTTCAAGAATACTAACTTTAAGATTTCAAATTCTCAAGGAAGGGTTTATTATTTTTTTCTATATGCATACGTAGTCTGGCAAGCTTTCTTCTTGCCCCGATTATATATAAGAGTGGTGTTCAGGATTTTGTTGATCATTGCCATGAGAATCTAAAATATATGTAAATATTTTAGTTCTAATAATTTTTAACTTCTGATTTTAAAAGTCAAAGCACTGACTTTTATATATATGGAACATAATAAGATTACTGCAATTGAGTGGTATATCTTATCCAAACATTACACTCCCTCAGTTGAACACCAGAGAGAAAAAGTAGTACCTAATCAACGTGCCTGCCGTGATTAATTTTCCTGTAATTTGTGTTTGCTGAGCATGTGGAATGTATTTTTTATTTCTTTCTTGAGCACTTAGATATGCAAATATTTATTTCAATGTATTTTATGGTCTATTTCAGTTTACTTTTGTGAAAAATATTTTAAAGATCTTGAAACACCTGAGGGAGGAAAGGAGGGAGGGAGGATGAGAAGAGACAGGGAGTGGCTTAAAAGTAAGAATTGATGGATGAGGACACCATGTCGTTGGGTCACAGAACAAGGAGATATCAATCTGGTGCTTACTATGAAGATTTACCCCCTACAAGGATAACTCTCATAGTGCTGGGACGTGCTGCATTTTGTACCAGAAGAGTAGTCAAACCCTTTCTGTGATAATTAACACTATAATAAAGGCTGGCCTGGCAAGATATGACCTCTGATCCAATAGCGGCATGAACATCATTGGATTAACCAAATTCTTCCTGATTGGATTTAAGTCTCATTTTCTAAAATGCAACTTATATCTAGCACCACTGTTGGATGTAGCTAATCAAGATACAGTAGCTCCTACAGGAAAGCCTGTTATTGTTATTATTTTCTGTGGTTATGCCATTAAACTGATTCTTAATGACTTGTTCCTATTCTGATAAATTACTACATACCTCAATACTCATCCAAGAATATTCTATGTTTTAGCAAGGTATGATTAACTTACACAACCTCCAATTATCAAATTGCAGAAAATGTGGTGGAATACTCTGCCCAAAATGGGACAGGAATATCACAATCTCTTTTCTCAAGGCTCAAGAGTCACTACAGAGAAGAAGAACATTTGTAATAGATTGACCTGGTGCATAATTACACAAAAATATCATTTCTCAGATTCAAAAAGGTAGTTACACATATGAATTCACAATGGTTTTGACAAAATACTTATGGTTTATACAAGCCCAAGCCAGACAAAAGCATAAAATGCTCCCAGATGGTTGACTCTAAATATGACTTCTAGCTGAGAAACCATTGGCAATTGAAAGCAAATAGGGATAAGTATAGTTGTTTTCTTTAAAGATTGCTACAGGTGTTAAGTAGAGCATGTACCAGTTGAAAAACACACACCTAAGCATATATGGGCAGCACAAATGAATTCTATAACCTAAATGTCTGCATATACATGTATGTGTATTTATAAGTATGTGTTCACTTATTCAAATAATTAGTGACAAAGAGGCTACAAGTTTTTTAATAAAGAGGAAGAAACAGTATATAGGGGCTTTTGGAAGGAGGAAAGATATGATGTAATTACATTATAATCTGAAGAAATAATTTTAAAGGGAGAAGAGCAGAAAGAATGAAGAGGACCTGGTAAGCATAATGTTTTATGGGGTAGGTAGATCTTGGAAGAATTGAGGTGAATGAAAATGATAAAAAAAAACACATTGCCCAAAACTTCTAAAGAAGTTCAAATATTTAAGAAAATTTCCACAGATATGAAATTAATTTTGATCATATACACCACTTTCATCCATCTCTCTGTATTTCCCTGTAGTGTAAACAGGTCGAAACCATAGTTGTGGATCATAGGGACAGAGAGATGATGTATTAATCGTTGCTTGGAAAGTGGTCCTATTGTCAGGTTTTCTTCTAGGTTTTATGTATATAGTCATGGTTTAGTGCCACTGTCAACACTGTTCTGTTGAGCTCTTACTGCATTGATTAGCTGTGAGTTCTCAGACATAATGGGGTATCTATTACAATAGTGATTATTTTAAAATGTGTCTCTGTGGGATGGATAATGAATCTAATTGGCACTATCATTTATATGAAAGAAAACTTACACAAAATATTTGGATAACTAAAATGTAACCTGGAGCAATGAAGTGACAGAGTGGAGATATAAGAGCTCATATTATTAATGAAAATGACTATAAAAGGTAGCAGAGCAGACTGGTGATTTTTTTTGATTAATGTATTTTCACATGAGAAATGATTATCTAAGTTGGGCATAGTTGCTCATACCTGTTATCCCAGTACTTGAGTTTTGGTTGAGGTACGTGATTTTATAACGAGTTCCAGGTATCCTTGCCTGCATTATTCGATTTTGCTTTGAAAACCAAAGTCAAAAATGAAAATGTAAAAGAATAATGGAATACAAAGTTCTGCCTCACGCTTAGCAAACCGAGGTAGTTTTTAAAAATTTCAATTTATTTGAAATAGTGTATTAAGAAATACACAAAAGGATAGGAGGAATTTAATATCAGCATTTCCAACACAGCAACATAAATATATAATTACTTATTTGAACTATTATACAGTACAATGATTGCAGAAAAAATTATCCTGTCAGAAAAATTGACTATTTCTGATTAGTACAGAATAATTCAATTATATAAGATTCTGAATCTTACAGGAGATTTCCAGTATTTAAATTGATTGTAAGTTACTAATATAGTCCATCTTAACTCATTTTACTGTTACAGTATTACAGATTAATTTATTTTCAAAAAATATATTATAGATAAATATAGTTTCTCAATGCATATTTTACAAAATATCAAATCTACCATTTAGAAAATGTGAATAAAATAAGCAATGAAATTTTGTATGTTTTAAAAGAGTATAAACTTCAACATGTAGCCATATATCATCAGATAGTTTCTCAACAAAATCTGCACACTTTGCATAATCCTAAATTCTAAAATAAATTTTCTAGAAAACGTTCAGTTCTATAATATTCATTAAGTTTAACATCATAACTGTTCTGTGTTATATCACATATAAATCTGGAAGACAGTTCCTCAGAAGCTTGAAACGCTCTAAAAAAGGAAGTGCAATTTAAAATGCAATTATGATAACATATCGAATATTTCTGAAAATATATTCAGATTGCATACATAGAATACTTTTGTTTTAATTGTCCATCACATCAGTTATATACCAAGTGAATTTTTAAGTAGCTCATTCCCTAGATTGTTGTGAAGAAAAATGTGGCTTGTGGAGAAAAAATTATTAAAATATTTTATTACAAGTACATCTAAGCTATAGGTTTCTTTAAGAAAAATATTAAATTATTTAATAAGAACATAAAATGAATGTTTGTTATGTTCTCTCTAAATTGTGAAATTTCTGTAAATAGTGAAATAATGAAATACAGCACTTTTGCGTAACAATGAGAAAAAGCAAATATAACTTAATGTGGATATATCTTTATTTACATAGAAACCATGAACACTACTGTCTACAACATAGTCCTCAAATTTCTTATAGTTTCCTGGGACTAATAATAATGAATATCCATGCTAATTAATATCATTTGTATCAGTAGAGAAATATGGCACTGTTAAAAATTATAGTAACTAATGTTTGGACTTATGTGGGCAGAACAAATATATAAGACTACTAAAAGATGAGCGAGTTATCAGGTTCAGCTCACGGGCTCAGTGATCATGCGGCTCTGTTCCTGTGAGTCTGGGTTAAGATAGAAACCCCATACTGGCAGGTGAGTGAGATGGAGGAGGTTGCTCACATCATTGAAAACTGAAGTAAGGAAAATGAGAAAGTAGTGACGAATGATACCCTATACCCTTCAGAAGCATGTCAAGCACTTACCTTCAACAGCATCAAATTCTGCATCTACCAACTCAATTCTTTTTTAAATGTGTTTTGTAAAATTCATTTTACATTCCAACCACGGTTCTCACTCCCCACCACCTCTCACCCAGCCCACCCCCAAGCCACTCTTTCAAAAGGTAAAGCCTCTCATGTGGAGTCAACGAAGTCTGGGACATTAGGCTGAGGCAGGACCAGGCTGCTCCCTTCCGCCTTAAGCAGAGTAGGACATCTTACCATAGTGAATATGCCCCAACGAGCTAGTTCACTCACCAGGCAGATGGCTCAGCAGTTGAGAGTACTGACTACTCTTCCATGACTGCTCTTCCAGAGGTGCTGAGTTCAATTCCCAGCAACTATGTTGTGACTCACAACCATCTGTAATGAGATCTGGTGCTGTCTTCTGGCCTGCAAGGACACATGCACGCAGAACACTATATAATAAGTGAATAAATCTTAAAAATATCATTTTTTATAGGAGGCAGATTTCTCATTCTTAAATCCTCACAAACACTCAGTTGTTTACACTTAATATACATAAAGCCAAATAGTAGGAAAGTACTGAAAAGTAAGAAAGTATATAAACTAATAAAATAAAATGCCGTATTTCTCCAAAACAAAGACTCGGGAAGAGAATATAATTTAGTATTACATGTGGGTGAAAGGATCTTGTCACCTTTGTCACAAAGCTTTCATACAGTCTCTCTTAACTGCTATGATGTGAGCCTCAGTCACCTTCATTAAAATTTTCAAATTTGCATATGTAGCAAATATCATTTTTGTATGCATCCTAGTAGTATACTCTCAAAATACCCTCATGCTAATCTGTAGAAAATTAAATTCTACAGTGACAGGAAGCATTCTTCTAATACCAGTTAATTTTTTTAAAAAAATTCTTGTGTAAATAGTTCATCCCAGAAATATAATAAAAGAAATATTCCTTGATGTTGATATTTAATGTTAAGCACTATGAAATAGTTTCCAAGCTAAATTGTTTGATTTACATATAAATACTTTCTACTTCCTTGGTTTTGAAATTTTCCCTTTATTCTTTGCATGTGTAGGTAATGTTTAGAGAATTACAATTTGTGCGCATGACTGTGATTCATTTGATATATTAAAATTTGTGGACAATTCCTTGTTTATTTTCAGACAGGACTCATAAGATTAAGATCCCCTAAACATGGGAAATGAAGTCAAAACAAAATTGATAACTGTAAAACCTAGCAACCATTCATAGAATGATTTGACCATTTTAAAGATATTTTATGAAGATATCAGTATTTTCAGAGCTAAATATTCCA
Source organism: Bramus lutescens (assembly GCA_001685075.1). Lineage (NCBI taxonomy): Eukaryota > Metazoa > Chordata > Mammalia > Rodentia > Cricetidae > Bramus > Bramus lutescens. The sequence continues at coordinate 9,676 of LOEQ01006930.1, read as the reverse complement.
TGCAATTGTATGAATAAATAGCAACAATTAAAAATAGAGTTATCTTAATATTTGCCTCAAATTAGTTATAACACATTAAAAATTCCATAATGTCATTTCCAGAAGTACTATCAGATAAAAATATTTTGATAATTTATGTATTTATTTATTCTTTCATACAATACATCCCTACAGCAGTTTCTCCTGCCTCCAATCTTCACAACTTCCCTTTCCCCTAAAAATTAAGAAATCAAACTCAAGCCCTAGACTATTAAGGTGGCCAAGAATCTGAAAATCGGTAAGTCATAGACCTATACCTATAAAACAAAATAATAAATATATACACGTGTGTATGTATATTACTAATACATATGGAATCATTTGATTTTAAACTATGAGAAAAATCCAACTTTAAAGTATATTTTATATATGCTTTAATTTGAGGTCTAAAGTGATCTTTGAAGATCAATACCCTGTAACCAAATGCTCTTACCAAGCTTCCTGGGTTTGTATTGTGTTACACTATTAATGTGACACATTTATTCTCATTAATACATTACTATTGATAAATCTTTTTAACTGAGATCCATTTGGATTATGTGGCAGTGGTTTTTTATGTTGCTCAATTTGTACTTAAGTGTGATTTCTTTTTTAACTCAGGTTCCTGAATGCATGAGATATTAACTATACTGTATGCAACTTTAAAATCCATTCAGTATTTGTGATTCTTCTCGTCCATTAAGATCTCGTCCAGAGAACACGCTGAATTAATTGTCATATCTCCTTATGTTTCTCTAAATATAACATATTCTATATTGTATTTACTTTGAATCACTTAGATAGCTTGAAGGACTGACTTCTGCATAGAATGCCCTTTGGCATCGGTTTTTCTGATGCTTTTCTCACAGAGAGAATTTGAGAAATAATCAAAGGGAAATAGCTTCACGTAAAATGCCTGAGATCTGTTTGTAAAGTTTTTCTATGTTTGTAACCAAATTTTCAAAGTATATGTCCTCCTCCAGTATCAAAAGACAAGTACTTGTATTAATTCCTTGCATTGCCTTTTCCTTTATCAATGATTGAATCTGAGCAATGTGCATCTTGTCGTCTTGTTTTCTGGCTAACACAGACTTATTTATTGTTACTGTGCGTGATCTGCTTAATGCTGTTTCCTGCAATATCTTCATGGATGATTTCAGGCTTCGTTTCAGGCAAGGTGTGGAACTCTTGAGAATTACTGCATCCATGCACAATAAGCATGAAGCCGTTTCTTTGTTTTATTTTACTGTTGGGGTTGGAAGACTGAAGACTAGGCATGTCCTGTCCTATCTTTATGAACACTGCTGTTTTTTTATTTTTAGCTATATGAAAAACTCAGCATTTTGTGACAGATACTGATAGAAATTGGGGGATTTTCAAATGGAGGAATACAGTGGAAGAAAATGATTTTGCAGTGAGTGATTGGAATTCTGCCTGGCAGGAGAGAGGAGAATCTGCCCTTGTTTTCCCTCTCATAGAATTTCTGACTCTTAAAGAACTTTCCTTCAAGATTGCTTTAGCAGAGTCTTGAATGTGTGACATAACATGTCTGGGCAAGGTCACACATGAGGGGATGTTTCAAGAAGTATTTGGCAACTGGGGAATGCAGATTTTAATATCAACAGGTTTAAGCTGCTGACAGAGTGGACATACTTGCTAAGAAAAGTGATCCCACGGGAAAAGTGTGTTTCTGAAATTGATACCTGATCTGACTGCTGGACGCACTGGGAAGAGTGGGAGAGACACTTACAGTGTCTGTCCAAGCTTTTAGATTTTACTTGACTTTCACTTAATCTATGTTAAAAATATAAAATAGAAACAACTTCATAGAAACTGGTTGTCTTCTCTTTATAAAGGTATTTCTTTGTCAGCTAACAAGAGGACCTGAATATATTGGTTGAGATGTTCTGTGAACAGAACCAAAGTCTGTCTAGGATTTTTTTTAAGATGAGATTAACTGCAATGCCATGTCCAATAATAGTGTCAGTGTCTCCATTACAAAAAAAAGACAAGGACAAAAATATATTAATTATTGTTCTATCTGTTGTGGTTAGTTCCTAAAAGTAAGTGATATCATGTCTCATCATATATTTTTCAGAGTGCTTGAGGATGTTTCTAATAGCAAGGAAAGACTCTACTCCAGGCAGTAAAAATGAAAGCCTCCAGTCACTGGGAATTAGTGATAATACTAGGTTTCAGGTGAGGATATTGATTAATTCACAAAAGGAAGAAAGACACTTTCAGCATCTGTGGCAGGATATTTAACAAGTTCTCCTTGACTCATTATTGTTTAACAGTTAAATATATTTCTTTTTTCTCTTCACAACTTGCAAAAGGACAAAAAAGCTGAAAGAACATAATAATAACTTACAAATATAGGTTTAAAAAGTTAAGCAGTATATACATGTATGTGTGTATGTATGGATGTATATATTCAAGGAATATGCAGATTTCCTAAAACTTTTGTTGATACAGGTATGTATGTGTGCATGCTTATTTATAAGCACATACATACATAGTGTATATATACATTTAAATATTCGAAAAACACTATTTAGAATTAATAATATGTCACTGCAGCTAAGAGTATATGATGTCATAATATGGGTTAAAGTGCCAGATGTTTCAGGATATTATTCTAATCCTTATAAGATCTATATCAAAAGACAAATAGAAGCAACAAAATCCTTGAGATTTTCTGGTATGTATTCGTTCACATAGACGGCAACACTAAAAATGAACACATTGAAAGTCTCCATGATTCAAAGTGCCTGCCTAGAGCATTCTCTTATGCTTGCTATATTCAGAAACTGGAAGACTCTTAATGTATGGCTTGCTGACTTTAGCTATAAGTTCTATATAGACAAAAGCATTAGTTTAATTTATAACCTATAATAAATAATGACAAAAATGTGGTTTCCTCCTGAATATGACTCATTTCTAAAGTGTGATTTCCCCAATCATACTGTCGTTATTTTGAGGAATCTCTACTTCAAACGAGAAACGCAAAATCGGCTGTGTACTGTAGACACTGCAGGAAGTAGTGTGGTCAGTAGTGTGCACTTGATTCTCTTTGAGGTGTATCAAGTATGTCGGCAGAAAATTGTGGAAAGGGATTTCATTCATTTTCATATTCCATATTTTCTCCTTATCTTTTTGAAGCCCCTGACTCAACCGCATTAAACCTTTGGTTCTGTAATTATCAACTACTTGATTGAACCTGATGCCATTTGAAAGCACTGTAGATATAACTAAAGAGTACTGACAAATGGAAGTTCTTTCCAAATTATCAATAAATTTCCAAATTTTTTCCAAGGTATTGATCATTTTTTCTTTAAATTGTTGTAAAATTTTTCAAGAGCTTTAAACATAAAATCCAGTTTCATTTCTGAAATGCTGTGTTGAGTTTGCTATTTGGTTCTCATTCTCTTTTGTGTTGCTGGAATTTCCCTGTGCATTGGTTTGCTGATTCTTCTGGTAATATCTTAACTGAGGGGAAATGGACTTATAGTATCTTTGACATGTTCTATTTGCTACTTCATTATCTATCTTCTCCTCTTCACAGTTACGTTATTGAAGGCCTTGTCTGAACTAATGAGATGATAAAAGAAAGTGGAATCCTTGGCACCCATTTAAGTCTCCTTGTGGTCTTAAGCATATGTACATGACAAGGTTAGTGTTGGTCCAGGAAGCAAATTCTCATGTTGAACCTGGAGTTTGTCCTTTCTAGCAACCCATTCATAATGACTCCCTAATCTTTGACTACAGCATACAAAACTGTCAGAAGAATTGTTCTTCATTAAGCCACTTGATGTTCTGTTAGACTTTCTCAAACTAAGGCAGTGAAATATAAGGCCTGATATATGCAACTTGAATATTTCAAATATGATTTCATATTAAGTTTATGAGTGGATTTAAAGAAAATCAATTTACTCAGAGGAAAATTAGGACTTAGGAGCTTGTTTGTCGAATACTGAGTATGTGGGAAAGGCTTGAAGCTTAAGTTCTGGTCCCCAGAAACTATGTTAATTTAAGGCGGATGTGACAACCTGACTCTAATTTCAACACCTGGAACATGACAGGATATTACTGAAGAAATTGATTTGGAAGCTCCATCATATCAAACAGCTCTGGGGTTAATGAAAAGACTGGTTCAAGTCACAGGGTGGAGAATGATTGAGGAAAATCTGACACCAGCTTTATAATTTTACAAGTGCAAGCATATGTGTGCAAACATTAGCACACACAGATGTACCCACATAAATGTGAATGTATGTGTATCTATGCATGTGCACAACACAATATACTCAGTAAAAAAAAAGAGAGAGAAAAAATAAAAGTTGGGTTTTCTAATTTTCATGATAGCAATAAAATCAAAAGACTTGCTTGCTACTTGTCTGGCACACAACCTGTTCATAGAAATGCACAGAGACAAAATCATTATTCTTGTCCTGTCTCATTAAGTGTGGTTTATTTTTATCAGCCATCACCATCAGTTACTGGAAATGAAGAATAAGTCCTGTAAGCTATAATTCTGACAATGTTTATGACAAAAACTCTTCAGTGGAAATAGTCTCACTTTCAGGTCAAGACAGATTTTTTTAAAAGCATGTTCTTCATAAATTCTTCCAACATGAGATGTCAAATATGTGTGCCTACATTCCATGGTAATCACTGGGCACAGCTGTCCTGGTGAGCAGCTGATCAGACTGGAAGACATCCAGCAGCGTCCCACCAGTCTGTCAAGGCTTTTCCTCTTCAGTTTATCCAACATGCCCTTCAAACATCTGGTTGCTGCTCCATCGTTACATCTGCTTCAATAAATGATGGAATGGGAAACGGAATGAAGTCAAAAGGAACTTATTCATCCTCAGGCTATCCTACATATTACTTCCAATGACAAAACTAAGGTTCTTTGGCTCACAGATGATGTCAGAGTAAACATTATAAAAAATCCAAGCCTTTCTTTGGTTATAATGCTCACCTCTTCATCTACCACAACATCTGGCCCATTTTTTGATTCTGTTGGTTATGGAATTGTTGTTGTTATTGTGTGGTGTTATTCTGTGTGCTTTTTGGTTATAACAATATCTTCATCACAAGATTGGATACAGAAAATGATAAAGTGGTTCACATAGATTAGTTACTCAATATCTGGGTAACACAGCCATTCTGCTTAGTTTGGTTGTGAGACCTCAGAAATAATTAAATAGTTCATCATTTCTGAATTTCAAGTGAATCCACCACAGAGACTACCTTTCCAGCTATTGTAGCAAAGCATGTCATTGGAATCTTTTATTTTCTTCAAATTTTATATCTCTGAATAACTTTATTGTGTTAAGCCTAGGAACATTGAAAACATTCCAAGCTAAAGATAGCAGCCAGTATGATTGTAAACTTCATTTAGGGATTCTGTGTATGTATAGAGCAATCTTATTTGGTCTCTCACATTTATTCTTGGATATCAGGAAATGCAGTCAGAACCATGGTAATTTGTTATTTCAGTAAATATATAAAAAAGCCTGTTTATTTTCTTCTTTCCCCCAGTATTCCCTGATATTATGAAAATGCATATATATGAATGTCATTTTTTAGTAATGAAATTAAGTATCACTAAAGTTTTTATATGTGTGTAAAGGTTATACAATGAAACTTTTTATTTTACTTAATTAAAATATACAAATAAACTAAAATTATAAGATCATTGTTTGAATGATTACAGTGAGAATTCCAAGAATCAATATTACAATCATTTATAACAGTCTGAAGGAAAAGGCATATGTCACAAAACTGGGATGCCTCTGCACCAATTGCCATGAAACCGTCATGCACATAAGCAGAAGATGCACTCAAACCCTTATTAAAGAAAAATACCCACTTTTCATCTCTTAGCTCCTTGAAAAACTATACAGTCTTCCTTTAAAAAGTCCTAAATGTGCGTCTCATAAATTGGGGAGACTGATATACACAACCAGAGTTCTACAATTTGGGCAATCTGTTGTCATTGGCAGCACTTTTCCTTCTTAGTAGACAATGTCAGGTGCACTTTTGTTAGGTTTGCTGTGTATCTGTAGTACACATGACCAGTGACACAGATTGCCCACAGTGTAACACTGTCATTGTGATTTATTTATTTCCTGGTACATATTCACAGGCAATTGTTGAATGAATAAATAATCCAATAAGATAATCAACATTAGAGTTGGTAGTTTATCTTATTTTTTGTCTATTTAGGTAAAAATTATATTTATTTTTAAAGCAAAACATGAAGTAAAATATTAAATTATCTAAATTTAAAATGTACAAATATTCATAAAAGGAAATTCAAAATATTCTATTATGTATGAATGTATTGATCTTACATGATGGTTTAAATATAAAAATATAGTCTAGAAACTTTAAATTTTTTATTAAACTAATAATTATTTTACTAGGACATTATTGTTAGAAAACACTATTTTTCTTATTTCTCCATTATGTATGAGCCAAATTCCATTGTATGAAAGAAAAGAGTCTTCAATAGCAATCAGACCATAGAGTCTGTTATATTTTCAGTAGCATACATTGGTGCCTATCTAGTTCATCAGAAACATATATATATATATAGTGTGTGTGTGTGTGTATACAGCTTTTTCTCAATAGGAATTTCTGACTTCTCATAAAAAATCAGGTAGTTATATGTGTGTGGACTTATGTCTGTGTCTTCGATTCGATGACATTGATCAATGTTTCTGTTTTTATACTAATACCACGAGGTTTTTTATTACTATAGCTCTGCAGCATAAGCTGAAATTGGGAATGATAAGACCTCCAGCATTTTTTTATTGCTCAGCATTGTTTTAGTTATACTTGGTTTTGTTTATGCATGTGGAGCTGAAAATTATCCTTTCAGATTCTGTGAAGAATTGCATTGGAATTTTGATGAAGACAGCAGTGAATCTGTAAATTGCCTTTGGCAGGATGGTCATTTTTACTACGTTAATCCTACTGACTGATGAACATGGGAGATCTTTATCAATAAAATTTGCTTCATATTTAAAATTAAAATATACATTTTGATTTGAACTTTAAATGTGTCTAATGTTTTCACAAATGGGCACCTTAATGACAGTAGTCTTAAATACTTGAAAATTTAAAAGACCATTCTGATTTTTAAATTTCACCATAAGTAATTTAAGATGACAAATCTATAAACTAACATCTTCTAAATGATGTATCTGCTTTATTTATATTGAATAGGAATATGTGGTCCAAATAAAATGAGATCACACACTTTGGCAATATCTTGTATAGAAAATTTCATCTCACCACACTCATTTCCTAACATTAGATCCCTTTCTAAATGCCAAGACTTAAAAGCAACAAGAACTTACAGTTTTCAAAAGAATGCCAAAATGCTAGTGTGGGTGGATGCACTTAATTTTATTAGGATGCCAAATTATTTATTGGGATTTTACTGTGGGGTTGAATGACTCCTAATAAAGTGGATTTATTTGTCCTTTGAAGTCTCTCAAATATTAACACCTGGTATGTCATTTTGGCAAGTTCAGCTATATGACACAGTTTATTTCTTCATGAAAGACATTAGTTCCACAATACTTCAATTCTATGAGACATAATTTAATGAACTAACTTATTAATAGTTATGTTAGACAAATTGAATATTATGCCCACAATAAAATGAAAGCAACTTTATGTTTAATACCAATAGGAAACACGCTAAAGACTGAATCATATTGTTTTACTTTTGACACCAACCACTACCTCTAATCTTGACAATCACTCAGGTTCACAAGCTATTCTGATAAAATTACTTCCAATTTAAAAATATATTTCTATGGATTTTTCTCTTGGCTATAGGTACAAAATAATATCTACAGGACAGTGTTCAATTTTTTCAGCTTTAAACGCAACTACTAAATCTCTCACCACATATTTTCAAAATAATGGTTGAAGTATCATATATAGGATGTCATTAATTATTAATGGAACTAATGTATTCTAAATATCAGAATCAATTGAAATGTAATGTTGTGAAAGACCAATGAACCACAAGAGTGTCTGAAACTGGCTGGAGAAATCTTCTCCACAGCAGCTCCTTCCCGGAGCTAATGCCAACTCTAGGAAGCAATGACATTAATATGTCTGAAAAAATGTTAAAGAGGCAATGCATCATGTCTGTAGGGTAGAAACACCCTTTAAAGATGCTTGGTAGGATGCAAACATTAGCTGGAGGGATTTCAAAATAACCATGGGTTTCATAAACAGAGTTTTCACATGCATAAAAGATGCTTCCAAACTGAGTTTAAAATACACAACATATTGTGCAGTTCCTTGCAAACAATAATAGGATACAACTTTAAATCTAGTAAAAAGTAGTTATGATTTGAAGACATTATGCTTAAGAACATGTTCATGAGTAACACGCCAGCCTAAATACATTTCAGCAATCACTCCAAGATTCTTTTAAATTGGTAGGTCAAGAATTTTTCTGAATTTTTTATTGATATTTTATAAACCATTGCTTCATTTTAGGAACCTAAACATAATAAAATGATATTAAGCTTTCACATAATATAAAATAAGAAAGTAACGTAGAAATATGTAGATTCTCTGGCATATTTTCATATCGCCCAAAGCCAATAGTCAATGCTTTATGTTCTACTGATTATAAACTGAATTTCTGCACTCGATAAACAATTAGCATTGCTCAATTAAATAATTAAATGCCATTGCCATTATTAAATCGTTATAAACAACCTGACCAAGCTGTGCTCATAATTATTTTTCAGAAATTCTAACATGTTCTTTCCTGCATGTAACCAATTGCACAGTTCAGAAACATTGTAATAATAATTGCATAATATCTATATAAGTGTACCTGGCATATAGACACTGCAATCTAGAGAACATTTTGATTGATTTATCACATTCATTCCTACTACCTCGCTTTTCTAGCACTGATAGGGGTTATACATCCAACTAATATACAAACAAAGGACCTAAGAATGTTACCAAAGGTTCTTGACAAGGAGCTGCCTACATGAGGGGGGAAATCAAGAAAGACTACAGGAGGTGCCCCCGAAAAGGGAGTACAGACATTCCTCAACCCTCTAAACCTTCTGGTCATTGTGCGGGGGCTTCTCTCCCTGGCTGCTGCCTCTCTCTTCCTATCCCATCCCAGCTGGTGCCCAGGAACCCCTTCCCTTCTTCCGCACCATAAGATTCCCCTGCTCAGCCTGTATTGGAGATGGGACAGGGTGCTGAGTGCAACCGGACAGGAGTTCCTTTGTTTCACCAAGCCTGCAGACAGCAAGCTAGCCCTTTTGTCTGCTAGGTCCCTGGCCAGAAAGGGGCCCTGATCCTGTACCAGAAGATCCATCGGAGAGCATTTGAAGGAAGAGATGGGCAGGCTTCAAGGCAAGAATTCTTCAATCTGAAAAACAACATGATAATACCTGAACCTAGTGAACATACAACACGAAGATTTGAACACCCTAACTTAGAAGAAGTTGAAAAAAAGTGACATTATGAAAGTGATAGAGCCACTTAAACCGGATGTGAAAAACTCCCTTAAATAAATGGATGAGAAGAATAACAAAAAGTTTGAAAAAAATGAGTAAATCCATCAAAGATACCCTACGTAACCAAGAAAAAA
>LOEQ01006929.1:82380-99436 GCA_001685075.1 Bramus lutescens | reverse complement strand
CCTGACTCGGCTTCTTTCTCCCAGCATTCTGTTTTGTCTACTCCACCCACCTAATGGCTGACCTATCAAAGGGCCAAGACAGTTTCTTTATTAACCAATGAAAGTAACATATAGACAGATGACCCTCCTATATCAGTTTCATCTCGTGGAATGAAACCTAAATCCACTCAGGAAGTGCTTGGTTACTCCCATGATGCTTATGATAATATTGCACCTTGGCATGTCTTTCCAGGCCTGTTATTATTGAAGCTCACAGGGATCACAGTTGGGTAAAGATTGAGGATTACTTTTCTCATCTAGTAATGTGCATAGCACATAGGGATGAAGATTCCATATCAGTACCAACATGATAGCTCCATATTGTATGTCATCTTGAGCAATATTTCTTATTATCAAGTTCTGAGAGTGACCAATAGCATTATAAATAGCCTGTAATGTTAACGAGAGTCACAGCCACCAGAGTAACTGGCAGCAAGCATTTAGCTGATAGTGGTGGTACATTAGATACCTCTGCTCAGCCAGCATTAGAGACAAGGGTTTACTTTTGAAAGGGAAATAAGGAAGTTAACATTTCCAGATACAATAAATATTTGTACCTATGCAATTATAGTATATACTTTCCAGTTTGAATACATGTTGGAGTGACTGTCTATGTCCAGAATTAAGAGAACTAGTGAGAAATGCATGGAATCAGAAAATAAGTATTAAAGCATCTATGCTGACTGTGTTAGTAGTTGTGGTCCACAGCACAAACATAAATGCTACAGTAAGCAAATTTAACACTTGCAATTTTGAAAACTTGTATCAACTAAACGTTTGTATGTTCCTGATGCTGAGAAGGTCAAATACACTTTGGGGGTCAGGAAAAACATAAGAAAGTTCTTTTCTACTGGATGCTTAAATTCTTTGGGGAGTTTGGAAGTAGATCTTGCCATAGTATAACTATGTAAGCACTAACATAAGAACATCAGCGGCATATTTTGATAGTAAAAGCTAAAGTTAAGCACTTCTCTTGTTCATTTTAAATATTACTTTATGAAAGTATACATGATTTGAGATGTGAGGGTCAATGAAAGAGAATTGCTTTGGAGAAGTGAAAGAATAAATGGGGAATTGTTGAAGGAAGAGCTGCTTGTTCTTCCCTGCTGCCTGGCTAGCTTAGACCTGAAATAATAACACATAAACTGTATTAATTAAATCACTTCTTGGCCCATTAGCTCTAGCTTCTTATTGGCTAACTGTTGCATATTAATTTAATCCATTTCTATTAATCTGTGCATCACCAAGAGGTCGTGGCCTACCAGAAAATTTTCAGCATATCTATCTCTTGCGGCTCCATGGCCTCCCTCTGACTCTGCCTTCTTCCTCCCAGCATTCACTTTCATCTTCCTTGCCTACCTAAGTTCTGTCCTATCAACAGGCCAAGGCAGATTCTTTATTCATCAACCAAGAAAAGCAACACACAGACAGAAGGACCTCCCACACCAGGGAATCATCTTTTACACCCAATACAGACATATGTAGGCAATAATTGTATAGTGGCTATAGTAAAAATATGACAATGAAATTTGGGTGAGAGAGGGCAGTGACATTATTTCTGTCTTGTGCTCATTAATCTCGGTGTTCTTTGTGGGAGACTTAACTGACATCAATGTCAGAGTTGGCTCTCAATTTTCTTGAATAATTATGTTAATACCGAGGATAACTGGGAGCTTTACCATTTGTTCAGTGTATTAAGGGACAAGATAGTGTTTACCTGTGTGTGCATGTGTGTGTGTGCATGTATGTGTGTTTGCATGCGTGTGTGAGTATGTGAGTATGTGTTATATGCATGTGTGAACACTGTTAAGTACTGACATAAGACTCATTTAGATACTCATCAGATATGGATAGTAGAATTAAATTAGAAGGAGACTCTTTTTGAAAACATCCTAAGAAAATAACAGGCTGTTTGTATTATCAGAATTTAGGCAAATGATTTAAACCTTATTCAAGCAGTGAAACACAATATAGAAGGAAGAAATTCTCATGCATTGTTTAGAAAGTAAAAAAATGTATTAAATTAATAAAAGAGGACAGCCAAGTGTGCTTGAGGAAAAGGTGTGCTAAGAGAAGAGCATTCTCTGAATGGATGGCCACACATGTATCCTTTCTCCTTTCCTTAACTACTTTCTGTGTCTAAGTAGACACAAAAGTATTTACATTTATAAACTACAGCCAATCGCTTAATTTTGCCATGTAAAAGGCATTTCCTGAATTTATGTACATCACACACACACACATACACACACACACACAGACACATATATGTTGTTGTATTATATTAATTTTGAAGTTGCCCAAAGATGTACTTAAGGACCAATGATGGGCATAAAGAACTTAGAATTTTACTCAGAAGTTCAAGTTTATCTCCTCAAAAATATTTTACTGATAGAAACCTGAGGCTGAAACAAATAGGAAAGAAGGAATCAACATAATATTTTCAGATAATTCTTTCATATAGCTAAAATTTTAATGTTGCATTATGCTTTAACATTTATCTTTAACTTTTCACTGTATTGTAGCTGCCAGGAGGCAGGGAAGCCTGGATCTTTCCTTCAGAGGCCTGTGCAATATTCAGAGCCCTCAATAAACAGTTGAGTGAAGGACTGAATAGTGATAAAATTTTATATCTATGTTGGCTATAACAACTGTTAAAAATGATAAAACGGAGTGCTCACCATAAAAATTCGCCCTAGAAATTTGTAATTTACATATATTAACTCAGATACACACCATGTACTTAGATATTTTGTATGACAGTAGGAAATTGAATACACTATACTTACAAAGATTTAGGGATCTAATTATATGTTCTTTTTTTGTTTGGCTAATTATGTCAGGATTTGGAAAAATACATGAGAAAAAGCAAATAGTAGGACATTTACAACTGGCTATCTGGATAGTGGGAATCTACTTATATACAGAGCTCTTTCTTCATCTAAAAGGTGTGGAAGTCGTATGAAAGTTCCTCTATACTTCAGAGGAATTTCACCAAAGTATTTACAGAAGCAGCAATTATTTGGTTACTCTATGATTTCAAGCATTGTACAAAAGTTATTTATTCTTTAAAATGCTTCCAGCACATGAAAGCTAAAGATGCAGAACAGCTGCAGTTGTAGATGTTTGCATGGAGCTAGCCTAGCATGTGTGAGCCCTGGGTACACACTCCTGCATCTAATCCACAGCAAATCAGAGGTTCAAGGGGTTCCTCAGCAGTGGAGTGAGTCTGCGGCAGGTTTGGCCTACCCGAGACAATATTTTTTAAAAAAATGAAAGTTAATGGTAAACGTATGCATACAGAAGTGCCTGACACTCATATTGAAGACAAACTTAAGGAATACATAGCTACTTACTGTGAATGTTTTTAATTTTTTAATCTAATATTTAAAAGGACATATGACATTTTAGAGTTGTCCGGTCTTACGTTTGCTGTTCATGGGTTGAAACAATTTTATTTGAACACACCTATAATCCCAGTACTCAGAAGACTGAGGCAGGTAGATTATGCAGAAATACCTTGTCTCAAAAATAAATAAAAGCAAAGAAGAAAAAGTACCTTTTTAAGTCTTAGGAAAGATTAATTAAATTTTATTCCAAAAGACAATTACTTGAAAATAATGAATATGTTGCTCGTCCAGCCAACACTTGACTATTTTGTACTGCCTGGCATTTCCCAGTAACTATGGTTTCTATACTTCTTTCCTCATCATGCTGCACTATGTACAGAGTTTTGTTTCCAAACTGTTAGTACTGGTTACTCTTCTGATATTTCTTAAAATAGTCTGTGGTAAGTATGTTAAATAGTCATTCTTTTAATTATCTTATAATTTGTTATATTAAACTCCACACATGTTCCCAGTCAACATCTTATGAAATATGGGCGTAGTTGTGCATGTGTATGCTTACATGTATCTCTCTCACCTATGCACATTCCTCTTGCTCTCTCTCCCCTTCTCTACTTTAAACACACTCATATGCATTATCTACTATCGGAAACACTTACCTTAAATATCTTGATAAAGTTTACAGGGAATCAACATTTTCTTTCCTAAATCATGCTATTTATGATAATCAAAGAGTTGCCTCTGAAAGTCTCTTTCCAGCCTAGCTTGGTTAATTTTATTTTCCCTGTGTGACTATGTTGACTTGAAGTAGAAGTGATGATCCTCTAACTTAAGAAATCAGCGATGTTTCATAATTGGACGAGCCTCCTCGGGCTTGTGTTACTAAACCCTGGTCATGAGCCAGGAGCAGAAAAATACATGTCATCATATATTAATGGACTCTAAGAAGTTAAAATTCATGGTTTTTATTACGTATTATTTTCTATTTCTGGAACTAACCTGTCTGAGCAAATCGTGGGTGAAGAATACCACGATGAGCACTGGAAACAGAGTAGAGTAAAATCATGCTGTTTTTCTATTTACTTCCCCTAAAACATAGAGTGCTTTAGTCTCTGCGGTTCATTATCTTCCATAAAGTGAAATTTTGCATGTTTGATTAAAATGACTATATTTGACCTTTGGAATAATGAGTTAAAATGGCAGCATGCGTGCTATTAAAACGTTTGTGTTTTTGCAGTGTTATCTTAGTGACGATGCTTGTATGTTATTTACAGATCAAAGAGTGGCTCTGTTTAAACTGTCAGATGCAAAGAGCTCTTGGAGGTGAACTGGCTCCAATCCCATCCTCGCCCCAGCCCAGCCCGAAGGCTGCCTCTGTACCTCCTGCAGCCGCGGCCAGCAAGCCACGTGTACCATCACAGCCGGCTTCCCCCAAGAAGGAACTTCCACCCAAACAGGACAGCCCCAAAGCGCCTGAGTCGAAAAAGCCACTGCCGCTGGTGAAGCAGCCAACCCTTCATGGACCTACCCCAGCTACAACCCCAAAGCCTCCAGTGGCAGAGGCCTTACCTGAGCCAGCCCCTCACAAGGAGCCTTCTCCACCTCTACCTGAACAAGCCAAGGCACCTGTTGCAGATGTTAAACTAAAGCAGCCCAAGACCGCAGAGCCGCTCGCTGACGTTCAATCTTCAGCAGCTGCAACAACAAGGCCTGCTGTTCTGAGCTCTCAGGTTCAGCCACAGGCTCAAGTGCAAACAGCCCCTCCTTTGAAAACAGACTCTGCCAAACCTTCCCACAGTTTCCCACCAACAGGAGAAAAAACCACCCCATCTGATTCTAAAGCCATGCCTAGGCCTGCGTCAGACTCAAAAATTATTTCACATCCGGGACCCAGTTCTGAGAGCAAGGATCCAAAACACGTTGATCCAACTCCCAGAAAGGAAGAGCCTAAGAAAGCACAAACCAAGATGAGTCCTAAACCCGATGCCAAGCCAGTGCCAAAAGGGTCACCGACACCCTCTGGCCCACGACCTACCCCTAGTCAAGCTACACCCCCATCTCACCAGCCCCTAAAGCCTCAGGAGCAACCAAGGCGTTTCAGTTTGAATCTGGGTAGTATCACCGACGCCCCCAAATCACAACCCACAACTCCTCAAGAAACCGTGACAGGGAAACTGTTCGGGTTTGGAGCATCCATCTTTAGCCAAGCATCAAACTTAATTACCACAGCAGGCCAGCCCGGACCTCATCCACAGACTGGGCCGGCGGCCCCAACGAAGCAAGCTCCTACTCCATCACAGACTCCACCAGCACCTAAATCCACAGGTCAGCTCCCACCAGCACCTGCCAAGGTGCCACCTGTGAGGAAGGAAACAAAGGCTCCAGCCGCTGAGAGCTTAGAGTCCAAACCTGAGCAAGCTCCAGCAGCAAAGAGGCTAGAAAAAGACAAGAAGCCCCCACCCAGTAAGGTCAGCAAACCTCCACCTGCTGAGCTTGACAAGGCCACCATACCGGAGCCAACCTGTCCGCTCTGCAAAACTGAACTCAACATAGGCTCTCAGGATCCTCCCAACTTCAACACTTGTACAGAGTGCAAGAGTCAAGTATGCAATTTCTGTGGATTTAACCCAACACCTCACTTGACGGAGGTAAGCAACACCTATATTACATATAGATGAGAATATATGTCAGTTTTTCTGAATAGTTGGGAACCCAAATTTCTGAGCAATGAAATATGCTTCTAATGAAAAGAAGTGAATATTAATAGCTTAGAAGAGGTTAAAATTGCCTCCATCCACACACTGTTATGAGTTTTTGATTCCTGTGCTTTTATGGGTTATTACACAAAAAGTAAGAGATGGGATATGCTAGAAAATTAAAATGATAATGACCTGAGTATTTTATGAGTTAGAATCCATGCCAAGGCTCTTCCATTTTCATATGGGAAGTCCACAAAAAAGTTGTAGTGCATAATTCTCATTTTCTACAACCCATCTCTTGTCTTTAATGCAGTGCATTGCTGAAATTCATCTTGCCTTCCTTTGATCTTGCTGTTCAGCCCAAGGTTGGCTTGGAACCCACCATCCTTGCTTGAGCCTCTGGGGTGCTGTCATGCTACGGCCTTTAATGCATTTTCAAACAGAACTTTAGTTGATTAGATTCATATACAATATAATCAAACGCTGTTAAAACCTTGGTGTAAGTTAAGGATACTGTCTAGTAAGGTTAGTAGTTCTTGTGTGGTTGTTTAAATGTTCTCTATGTCTGTTGGTTGTGCTGTCTGTTGAGATAATAGAGTACATTTCTGGGAACTGTGGAAGGCAAATGTCCTTCTTTGACTAGTGAGAAGATACTCTAATGAGTTGTTGTCAAGAACACTCTCTTTACAATGTAAATAACCAAAATGCAGTTGGTGACTCTCTAGCTGATCATATAGCTGGAAAAGGATGAATGGATAAGAATTGGTATTATGCTAAGGCAATATTAGAATCTTTGGATATAGGTCACTCAAGGGTTAAATGATCATTACTATGTTAGATAAATAAAACATTGCCTTAATAAATATTTCAAAAATTAAAATAACTGTCCATCACCTTATATCATTTATATTATATTTTTTACATTTATGTATTTATTTATTTATTTAATTATTTTACTTCCTGGCTACAATTTCCCCTTAGTCCTTTCCTCAAGGTCCTTCCCACCAACCTACCCAACAGTATCCACTCCTCCTCCTCTGTTACTCTTCAGAAAAGGGCAGACCTCCAATGCATACCAACTAGCCATGGTAATCAAGTTGCAGTGAGACTAGATATCTCCTCTTTCATTAAGGGTGGACTAGGTAGGAGGAAAGGGTTCCAAACCAGAAACAGAGGCAGAGACAGTCTCTGCTCCCACTGTTAGGAGTCCCACAAGAAGTTGAAGCTACACAATTGTCACATATATTCAGAGGGCCTATGTCAGTACCATGCAGGCTCCAGTCTCTGTGAACTGAAGCATGATTAATAAAAACTCAGAGACAGAAACTGGGGTTCAACCTGAAGATCAGAAAAGCAAAGCAGCCAGCCACTGACTCTTACCTCGACCTCAGTCAAAAACGGTGATCCTACCTCCAGGAATGTCAGAATGAGACTGTATCAGAGAGCTGTCTCCTCCCACTTTATACTCCTCTCCAGTCCTGGGATTAAGGGTGTGCACCACTACCATCTGGTTTCAATGGCAAGCTAGAGTGGCTACTGAGATTAAAGGTGTGTGTTATTGATTCCCAATCTGTGAGGCTGATCAGTGTGGCTGTTTTACTTTTCTGATCTTCAGGCAAGCTTCAGTTATTACAATACAAGTGAAATAACACTACAGTGAACTCCTATGGACCCGGGTTAGTTGATTCTGTGGGTTTTTTTTTGAATGTCCTTGATCCCTCTGGCTCCTACAATCCTTTCTACCCCTCTTCTGCAGGCTTCCCTGAGCTATAATGTTTGGCTATAAGTCTGCATCTGTTTCCATCAGTTGCTGGATGAAGCTTCTCTGATGATAATTTTTCTAGGCACCTATCTATGAGTATAGCAGAATATTATTTGGCATCATTCCATTGACTTTTTTCCTCCAGTCATGTTTGGTTGTATTCTAGGTCTCTGGTCCATCCAGCCTCTGGGCCATGGAGCTCCAGGCAGTGTCAGGGGTAGGTTTACTCCTGGCATGGGTTTTATGTTATATCATTTGTTGATTGACCACTCCCTCAAACTTTAGGCCCTCCTTTCCCCAGCACATCCCATCAGCAAGACAGATGGTAGGTCAAAGGTTATGTGACTGGGTTGGTCCCCCAATCCTTCCACTCAGTGTCTTGCCTGGTCACAGGAAATGGCCAGTTCAGACTACACATTTCTAGGAGTCTTAGCAGGGGTCATCTTGTAGAATCCTGGAGATGCCCCAGCAGCAGGCTTTTACCTGACTCTGAAATGCCCCCCATTCCGGTAGTCTCTTTCAGTACTCTCCCCATCCATCCACTCTTCACCCTGATCCCTGATCACTAACTCATCTTGTTTTCATCCCCACCTGCCCTCGGTCCACTCATGAAATCTCTTCTCTTTCCCCTTCCCAGTGAGAGCAGGGCTTCTGCCCCCTCCCAACCCTTCTTAATAATTGATCTCTCTGGGTTTGTGGATTGTAACATAGTTATGCTTTATTTTACAACTCATATTCACTTAGGAGTGAATACATACCATGTTTGTCTTTCTGAGTCTGGGCTACCTCACTCAGGATGGTTTCTCTAGTTGCATCCATTTGCCTGTAAGTTTCATGATGTCATTGATTTTAACAGCTGTGTAATATTCAATTGTAAAAATGTACCACTTTTTTAAGATTTATTTTTTTATTATGCAGTGTCCTGCCTGCATTAAATGCATGCATGCCAGAATAGGGCACCAGATCTCATTATAGACGGTTGTGAGTCACCATGTGGTTGCTGGGAATTGAACTCAGGACTTCTGGAAGAACTGCCAATGCTCTTATCCTCTGAACCATCTCTCTAGCCTGGCACTTTCTTTATCCATTCCTTGGTTGAGGGACATCTAGGCTTTTCCAGGTTCTGGCTATTATAAATAAAGCTGCTATGAACATAGTTGAACAAGTATCTTGTGGTAGGATTGGGCATCCTTTGGGTATATGTCCAAGAATAGTATTGCTGGTCTTGTGGTAAACTGATTCCTACTTTTCTGAGAAACTGTCACACTGACTTCCAAAATGGCTGTACAAGTTTTCACTCCAGCAATGGAGGAGTATTCTCTTTGCTCCACAGCCTCTCTGGCATTAGCTATCACTTGTGGTTTTGATCTTAGCCATTCTGACAAGTGTAAGATGGAATCTCAGAGTCATTTTGATTATCATTTTCCTGATGACTAAGGATGTTGAGTATTTTTTAAAGTGTTTCTTATCCATTTGAGGTTTCTCTTTTGAGAATTTTCTATTTGGATATGTATCCCATTTTTAATTGGATTATTTGGTATTTTAATATCTAGTTTCTTGAATTCTTTATTTTGGAAATCAGCTCTTGGTCATATGTGCAGTTGATGAAAAACTTCTACCAGTCTTAGGGTACTGATTTGTCCTGTGATGGTGTCGTTTGCTTTACAGAAGTTTTTCAGTTTCATGAGGTCTCATTTATTAAGTGTTGATTTTAGTGTTTGTACTACTGGTATTATATTTAGGAAGTAGTCTCCTGTCCCAGTGTTTTCTAGGCTATTTCTCACTTTCTATTCTATCGGGTTCAGTGTATCTGGATTAATATTGAGGTCTTTGGTCCATTTGGTTTTGAGTTTCGTGCAGGGCAATAGATATGTCCATCACTTTTATACAAATAAAATCTACTGAAGGACTCTTTCAGTCCACTGTGTCTGATCTTGTGAGTCAATCAGGCAGAGCTGAAGAGGCTTGGATGAGACATGTCAGAGAATCCTTAGGGCTGGTCTTATTATTTGGGGTCTGATTTTTTAAAAATAAATTTTCATTAAAATAAAATTACCTCACTTTACCTTTTCCATTTCCTCCCTCAGCCTCTCCCAGGTTCAGGTACCCCCCTTCCAACCTTCCTTCAAACACGGGTGGACGGATGGACCTAGAAAGACTATCCAAATCTTTAATAAACAAGCATAGAATGTTTTAGTTGCTCACTTTGAAAGCACAGGAGATTGCCATGACTTTGCTAGCACCATGTGAAGGCACCTTCACTGCAGGATTCAGCAGGTTTGTTTTCTCAGCTGTGATGAGCCTTGCTAATTAACATTCATCTTTCAAGGCAGATGCATATTGTTTCCTCAGCCCTTTGTGAGTGTTAACTGTTCTTATTGCCTGCAAATTAACTCCAGTATAAATGTAAAACACAAAACAAAATTTAATTTTCTCATAGTTTTAGAAGAGCATTTGTATGTGTGTGTGTGTGTGTGCACGCTCACACGCATTCATCCACAGTATAATTTTTGTTTTCCTAGTGCAGCTGCATTTATATAAGCTGTTAAAAAATTGTACCCTTTAATGAGGAGCCTTATGGTGTCAACACAATGCGTTTATTGAAATAGCTGTAAAGCAAAACAGCACTACTGAAAATAAAGCTGTAATTTCTATATTTTCTTAAAACAAACATGCATATAGAGCAAGAGAAGGATTATGCCTTCTAACACACATACAGTGTTGCATATGTGTTTATATACACACCAACATTATTTATGTACTAATGTGCATTTACCACATTTGACCTATCATGATTATCAAAATTCTGTCAGAGTTTGCAGTAGTGATATGAGAATTCCTTGAGTATATATGTATTCTATTAGGCAGATTTATATGTATCCAAATATATCTAACTATTTAGGCTTAATTTACAGCATGAGCCCACTGTTACTACTAAATCTTTTTTTGCTTTGTTTTGTTTTTTTCAATTGGGAAAGTGTTGACAGAGGTTTCTGTCCTGCCAGGTCCGCAGCCATTCAGTCCCAAAGAAACACACAGAGGCCTATATTAATTATAAACTGGTTGGCCTATTAGCTCATGCTTTCTTATTAACTAATTCTTACATCTTACATTAACCCATAATTCTTGTCTTATTAGCCATGTGGCTTGGTACCTTTTATCAGTGAGACATTCTCATCTTGTGTCCTCTGTGTCTGGATGATGACTATAGACTGAGCCTTTTCTCTTCCCAGAATTCTCCTGTTCTGATTGCCCCATCTATACTTCCTGCCTAGCTACTGGCCAATCAGCATTTTATTAAACCAATACAACTGATAGATCTTTACAGGGTATAAAACCATTGTCCCACAGCAGGAAAGCATGTACTTCTAATCTTCATTTAGTCTCTATGTTTGTAAGCTCTGTTGTGGTATTTATTTCGTGTGATTCAGTGTTACTGTACTATTAGTTCAGAAAGAATATTCTCAAAATATTCACACTCATGCCTAAAGTACAAAGAAATGATGTTCCTTTGGATAGAGTCAGAGTTTTCCATTTATTTTCTAGCATGTGTAACATGCTCCAAGTCTCTGTTTCTCTTATCCCAGTGACTGAGGCTGATGCTTTCCTTGCTGTTCCGTACTGCCTTACTGTCACACTTTTTTTTTTCTTTGCTTCCTCTGGCAGTGAAAGTACAGCCACTGTAGTTTTGTATTGGGAGCAACCAAAAGTATCCCACCTGCCCACCCTTCCCAAATACAGCTGTCCTAAGGCTGCTTCCTGACCCTCTTGCACATCATCCCTCACTGGTCCTGGGGAGGGTCAAAGTCTTCCTTCCGGTGGACCCTGGGATGCATCTAAGTGTCTAGTCTGAGCTTTACTGTTTAACTGTGTAACGACCAGTTTGTATAAATGGTGCTATAATCTGTTAACCTCTAGAAGCAAAACACGGTTATTTTAGTCTTAATTTTTGTCCAAGCAAAATGTGGTTTATCTTGGATGGAGTTTTAAAATGTGCAGTATATCTTCCAAAAAGAGCTGCAATGAACAAATCTGGAAAGATACTGAGCAAAACAGTCTAGGCTGGCAATGGCTTTCCCTTCTGAATTTTAGTAATTCTCATTTAGTTCAAATGCAAGAGATGCCAAACTATCCTTTTTGGGGGTATTTATTTTTGTTGGGTTTTTTGCCACTTTTTTCTGAACTATCATGAAAATAAGACAACATGAAATATATTTCTTCATGCTGAATGAAGTCCTAGAGTCATGATTTTGCTTTCTTAGCAAGCTGATTTTGCATGGCCTAAATGGTGTAGAAATAGCTAGCATATATTTGTCACTAGGCAACAAATGAGCCTTTTGAGCTGATTAAGACCCAGTGGTGAGATGGTGATCCTCTCAGTTCTTTCTCTTTAGCTGAGGTGGTTTCTGCATTCTGCATCACTTACAGCTGGTCTAGAAAAGATGAAACACATTAGTTTAGCAATGCATAATATCTTTCATCCACATTCATCAATATTACTTAATACTGTAAAAAGCATATGCAGCACTAAAAACTGTTTTAAAGTATGTCTATTGGTGCAAGTATGCACAAAAATTAAAAGCTAAATGATCCCAGATCAATTATGAATAGAGGGCTCTACTAATAATCAGTTTCAGATGAAGCACATGGTGGAACTCTGTAGTCTGGGTTGGCATTTCTGACCTTTCTGACAGAGATCCCTGGTGCAACTTTTGTAACATTTATAATGTGGTTATACATGATAAAGTTATTCAATTTCAAGATAAATTTGTTTTCTTTCTTGAATGATATTTATTTTCAATAGTTAAATACAGATCTAAAAATGAGGAATTTTGCTCAATTTTTAAGAAATTAATTTTTCCTTACAGTCCTCATTTTGGATGGATTCTGTAGGGTAGCTACATATCTCAGTGACCGTATAAGTCATTTAGCACCTTTAGTTTTGTCTAAATGAAGAAATATTAATTAATTCTGTGGCTTTATATTTCACTGTATATATTATACTTTTATTAGGGATTTAGGTTATTATTTTATTCTAAAGCAGAATTTTATACATAAGAATTATATTTGGAATGTTTCTCAAGGAAAATTTGCTTATAGTAAGATCACAGTGTATCAAATTCTCTTGGAAGATATGAAAGCAGGTAGCATCTCCACCACATTTCCTCCACTCACCTCCTCCACACACCTCCTGCACTCATCTCCACTCATCTCCACTCACCTCCTCTGCTCATCTCCACTCACCTCCTCCCACTCACCTTCTCCACTTACCTCCTCCCACTCACCTCCTCCACTCACTTCTTCCACTCACCTCCTCCTGCTCACCTCCTCCACTCACTTTCTCCACTCACCTCCTCCACTTACCTCCACTCATCTCCTCCACACAGCTCCTCCAATCATCTCCTCCCGCTTACCTCCTCCACTTACTTCCTCCACTCATCTACTTCACTCACCTCCTCTGCTCACCTCCACTCATCTTCTCTGCTCATCTCCTCCACTCACCTCCTTCACTCACCTCTTCCACTCACCCCCTACACTCAGCTCCTCCACACACCTCCTCTACTCACCTCTGCTCACCTCCTCTGCTCATCTCCATTCATCTCCATTCATCTCCTCTACTCATCTCCACTCATCTCCTCCACTCATCTCCACTCATCTCCTCTGTTCATCTCCTCCACTCATCTCCACTCATCTCCTCCACTCACCTTCTACTCTCACCTCCTCTGCTCACCTCTACTCACCTTCTCCACTCATCTCCATTCACTTCCTCTGCTCATCTCCACTCACCTCTGCTCACCTCCACTCACCTCCTCTGCTCATCTCCACTCATCTCCTTCACTCACCTCCTCCACTCACCTCCTCTGCTCAACTCCACTCACCTCCTCTGCTCATCTCCACTCATCTCCTCCACTCACCTCCTCCACTCATTTCCTCCACTCATCTCTTCCCCTCACCTTCTCCACTCACCTTCTCTGTTCATTCCCTCTGCTCACCTCCTCCGTTCACCTCCTCCACTTACCTCCTCTGCTCATATCCTCCACTTACCTCCGCAATTCATTTCCTCCACTCACCTCTTCCGCTCATCTCCTCCATTCATCTCCTCCACTCATGCATGAAATTTCTTTTTTCTTAATCCAGAATAACTTATTATTTGAAAACTTATTAAACAGCTTTATTTTTCATCATTTCAATTACACACAAATAAAATAATAAATTATTATAAAAGAGAATGCAGAACTATAGTTCACATGGTTTTCTTTTTCACGTAGACTCTCTGAACTTTGATTACTGTTTAAAATTGTAGCTATTCATCAGGAAGTCTAAAAATGTTGCAGAAACATTTGTCATATTAGTATTTCTTTTTTATACTTTTATTTTAAACTTCAGATGTAGAAAGTGTGACTGTGGTTCATTGAAAATTTTGTGTAGACAGTGTTTGAAATGAACCTGATATCAACTGTTCCCTCATCTCATTACTTTCATAAAGCAACTATTTTAATGCAAAATACATTGGGCTACACACTTTTCTTCCATAACTTATGTGATAATTTAAGCCCTATTTTAGGATTTAAACTGAGAATGAGAGACATAGAGTTATTAAACAACAAAGATTTACTTTAGGAGCCAAGTCAATACTGTCTTTACTATATTCATTTAAATAACCCATGGAACTAGAGAACAAATACCACTTGTCCTACACTCTCTTGCTCATACTTCATTAGGTAATTTATAGGATTTTAACTCCTACAACTTTGTAAATATGGGAATGTAAGAAAAAAAGCATTGTTTTCCATGGAACAATGTGTCTGTGTTGCATGGCTTGTTTATAAGGATGAAGTGGTTTTGGGGTCAGAAGCACAGACAACAGCATCACTGTGTGTCTTAGTCAGTTTTTATTGCTACCATCAAACACCATGATGAAAAGCGTGCTGTGGAGGACAGGTTTTATTTGGCTTACACTTTCACATTGCTGTTCACCACTGAAGGAAATAATTACAGGAACTCAAACAGGGCAGGATCCTGGATGCAAGAGCTGATGCAGAGGCCATGGAGGGGTGATGCTTACTGACTTACTCCCTCTGTCTTGCTCAGTCTGCTTTCTTATAAAACCCAGGACCATTAGCCCAGGGATGGCACCACATGCTATGGGCTGGGACCTCCACAATCAATCACTAATTAAGACAGTGCCCTACAGGTTTGCCTAAAGGTCTGTCTTATTGGAGGCATTTTCTCAATTGAGGCTCTCTCCTTTCTAATGACCAGTTTATAAATTTTATTTAAAACTATGCAGTGCAATGTAGGATTTATCTTTCCAGGTAAGAAATGGGCACTGATATTTGATAAGATGATAAAATGATGGTTCATCTTTTATATCATCTGATTGTGAGAGTACAAAGTATATTTGTTAAAATTGCAAGAAATTTATGTCAGTGAATACAGTAGAAGTCTTGTGTCCTACTAGTCATTATATATATATTATATATAATGTATATAAAATATAAAAATAGTCATTTACATACTATATATAATGTATGTACTACACACACACATACACACACACACACACACACACACACACACAGTTAGATGATTTCTCCCATCATTGTTTCAGAGTGTCTTCTGTCATACTTCTAGTTCAGCATTTCTGAGACCATGAAATCTTAACCTTATTCTCCACAGTGCCTGTGTAATGTTCTAGCCAGTTTTGAATGTGTGTTTCTGTTTTGCTAGAGATGGACCATCAGATATAATAGTCACTGTACTTATGAACACCAAGTGGCTGGCTCAAGTTAGGTTGTATTTTAACTATAAAATAAATACTGAATTTTAAAGCATGTCTTAGCTGTGGTTTCTGCTGCTGTGATAAAACACTGTGACCAAAATTAACTTGGAGTGTTTATTTCATCTCACACTTCCAGGTAGCAGTCTATCAATGAGGGAAGGCAGGAACCAGGAAGTAGAGACTGTAGCAGGAATCTGGAGACAGGAGCTGGTGCAGAGGGAATAGAGGCAGGAACCAGGAAGCAGAGACTGTAGCAGGAATCTGGAGACAGGATCAGATGCAGAGGTAATAGAGGCAGGAACCAGAAAGCAGGAACCTGGAGACAGGAGCTGGTGCAGAGTAATGGAGGACTGCCATTTATTGACTTGCTTCCATGGCTTGCTCATCCTGCTTTCTTATGAAACCCAGTACCACTACTAGTTCAGGGATGGAACCAGCCACAGTGATTTTGGCCCTCTCACACCAATCATCAATCAAGTAACTGCACCAAAAACTTACCAAAAGTTCAATCTAGTGGGTGCATTTTTATCAACTGAAGTTTTCTCTTCCAAACTCTGGCTTACGACAGATTGATATAAAACTAGTCAACTCAAAGGGTAGTATGAGCAATATAAAATGACTCATTAATTTTTCACAAAATATTACTCTTAACATTGTCTTTTATTGCACAACTACAGTTGTGCATACATATACTGCATCTGCCTCCATGTAGGATGTACTTGTCTCTCTACATGAGAAGTGCACTAATACCTTATATTTCTTGTAAGCAATTGACTTATCTTTCCCAGGAATCACTATATTATACAAGATAGCTGATGGCTACTACATTCTCCTTTAAATGGAAAGATTTCAATGCTCTCATTGTCAATAGACCCAACATGAATGTCTAAATTGATCTGAAGATCAGGATTCTTAGGTCTTGATAATAATTAATAACAATAACCACACTACATGCTGTGGCCATATCTATCAAACTTTAGGTCCTTATGTTCTCTGTTGTGTCTTCTGTTCTAAGTTTATCTTTCAGAGAGCATGAGTCTGTTTGTGAACTTCAAGCACATTTGGGTGAAAGATTTCAAATTTGAGGTCATTATTAAAAGACAGATTATGTTAGAAATATATAATACTAGGACTACTGCATATTGAAGAAATTATATTTTCAGTATTTTATTTTCTTGATGGTTATCCATCTTACGTTAAAAACTTTATTAATTGAATAATAAAAGTAATATTTTTATTTAATAAAGTAGAGAGTGATCTAGTATATATTAATATTTTTGCATATAAGTTATATCAATTTCATGAGTTTATCATCTACTAATATTTCTTTGCTTTACAAAAGCTTCTCAGTTTTAGGATGTCCCATTTATTAAATGTTGCCCTTATTGTCTGTGCTGCTGGGGTTCTAAGTAGGAAGTGGTCTCCT
>LOEQ01006929.1:19202-67072 GCA_001685075.1 Bramus lutescens | reverse complement strand
GAAAATGGGAGGAGGTGGAAATTTTTAATATTTAAATAAATTATAAAAAAGAAGAAAAGAAGAAAAATTATATATTCTTACTATTGGTTTCTTTGTGTAGATTTCAAATTTTATGATCACTTAATAAAATATTATGCATATTTTGTAATATATTGTTTTTATTGTAATACCTAATACAAATAACCCTTTCTGAATGTTTAAGTGCATAATAAAAAAGGGCATGATTTAAGGCGTTAATATGGCAACTGAGGGTATAATTACCCCATTTTTATCTTTTGAAGTTGTGTTTTCATGGGCATGCTCCACAATTCATTGTCCTTGAGGATTATAAGGAATGCCTATTTTATGTTCAGCAAAATTGCTGAAATGCTTTACTAACATATATGGCTCCATTATCCATATTTATAATTTTAAAGATTCCCATATGTGAAAAACACTTTAAGCAATGAGTTATCACATGCTTAGTGGCTTCTCCAGTCTGTGTGGAAGGCATTAAGAAACCTGAATATGTATTGATTGTCACATGCACATATCTTAATTTGCCAAACTCTGAAATATGAGTAATATCCACTTTCCATAAATGATTAGAAAGCAGGCCTTGAGGATTTACTTCCTGATGAGATACAAGTAAAGATTGTGGGTATATATCACATTGCTTACCAATCTGACAAGCAATCTCTCTTATTAGTCCAAACTGTTTCCTTAAATTTTTACTATTTTGATGATGTAAAGCATGTGATCACTGAGCAAACTCAATCTGAGATAAAGCTATTAATTAAATTTTGTAAGAAATATACATGCTTTCCAAAATTAATAATCATTAATATACTCTACCCGCTTTCTGTATTACATATTTCACATGTGTCTGTTCCTGTCTAGCAGTATCTGTAAGGTGTCTAGTAGAATTTGGGTCATTGTTCCCCTTAAGAATTTCACTTAGTGGCTCAAGGTCCTCCTTTAAATAACTGTAAATAGGATCATAGACACTGAATATCTCCCAAATAACTTCTGAAATCATTAAAAGTTTGTAAGCTATCTTTCTAATCCAAACTACAAAAGCTCTCAATAGCTGACAGGCATCAATTCACTCATTTGCATTTTCACAG
The DNA here is from genome assembly GCA_001685075.1 of Bramus lutescens. Classification (NCBI taxonomy): domain Eukaryota; kingdom Metazoa; phylum Chordata; class Mammalia; order Rodentia; family Cricetidae; genus Bramus; species Bramus lutescens. The sequence goes on along the minus strand of LOEQ01006929.1, from coordinate 65,966 downwards.
ACACTTGGCAGGGTGGAGCAGAGGTGTGCTTCACTCTCTGCAATTTGACCATCCTGCTGGAGACCTGGGACAGGGAGACACTGGTCCCTCATTGCCTGCTGTGCCTGAGTGGGATGCAGACCATGCTTTCCACAATTCGGTAGTCCCACCGCGGCCTAGCAGTGGCAGAAACTGGCAAGCTTAACTGTGGCACAGGCTCCCAAGTGCCTGCTATTGCAGCAACTTTGAGACTACAGGCTTGACTGGCTATGAACTTAGACAGGCAGAGCCACGCCATTTTCAGTATTCTTGCTTACCTATCTTAAATCTTGTAGTCACAGAATTAGGAGAATTTCTGCATCTTCTCTTCTGCTAAAAGCTATTGATCGACCCATACAGGCTTGGCACTTTTTTCAAATAATTGGGACTTCATGGAGTGCAGGCTTTTCAATGACTCCTTCTAAAAATACCCTATTTCTTCCCTGGGATACCTTATGCTAGATATGATGGGATCAATCCTTCCCTCATTCCCCTTGCCCAGCTCTTGATTGGGTAACAACCCTTGCTGGAACATCTGAGTAGCAATAACTGGGGGGGGGGATATAAATATACCCCTATTCAGGTCATAATGTCTCAGCCCCACAAATTTACAGATAATTGAGGAACAATGTATAGCCAACAAGTTCTTTCATTACCCTCTCCATCTCTCCAGTAAAGCTCATTGCTACTTTGCTCAAGATCTTGAATTTGTAACTGTGTAATAGTCTCCATTTTAGGCCACTTGGAGGCCATTGACTGGCAGTCATAGCAGAAATATCTGCACAGATATCCAGAAGACCAGAAAAAACTTTTCCCATCTATAAACCAAGTGAGCTCTGGTTGCTGTGGACCTATGACTTGTAGTCAATAGGCATCCGATGAACCAAATCCAGTTTCTCCTCCCTTAACTTGATTTCTAGTTTGCACCTTAGGAAATAAAATTAATTGTGCAAGCTTCTGTCTGGTCTGTCTTCACCACAGAAACTTCATTAGATAAGTGAGTCATAGCCTTGATTTCTCTGTTGGGAGAGAACATCTTTAACTGTCTTTCCACATAAGGCAGCAGCTACAGCTAGTCCCAAGGGGCCAATATCTGAACAAATACAAATATAATAGGAGACGTCATCTTTCTAAAAGGCTTTAAAGCAGCTTTAAACATTACATTAGCTTTCTCAGGTGCGTGGCTCCCTGAGGCTGTCGTCTGCAGCTGTCTGCTAGGTTAGGACAACTACCTGCATTCTCCACCTCTTGGCAGTCCTGCCAAGAACTGGGGAACATTGCCACATTGCCGCGCTGTGTGTCCATGCTTCCTTCATTGCCCTGCCCACTCAGCAGCTGTAACAGCTGTGACTTAGGTGAGACTACACCTTTGCTTCCTCAAGTCCTGTGGCAGTCTGGAGGTGGTGGTGACTATGCCACCAGAGTGGAGGAGAGAGCAGAATATTGGCCCTCTCTACAAACTATAAAGATCTCTGCATTTGTTTCTGCTCCACCCCAGTTCCTCTGGTTATCAAATTACACTCAAGCAAATGTCAAGTGGAGCTGACCCACTTCTGTGGGCCCCCATAGGGTATCTCCCCCAAACACTCTGAGTAGCGGAGACATAAAGATGCTTAGCACTCTACTGGTTTATTTTTTAACTGATGTTTCTCATTTCGAACTTGTAACCTTCCTATGAAATGCATAGTTAAATCACTGGAATTGTTTGCTTGAAAATAATGGATTCCACAGTTTGCATCCATGTGCATGTGTGTGTGTACACATATGTATGTTTTTATTTGGTTATATTTTTCCTTTTAGGATATGTTGTATTTTGTTTTCTAGATTTTATGTATTTTGTTGTTGTATTGGATTATGGTTTGCTTTTTGAGGAAGAACTTAATGTTGGGTGAGTAGGGAGAAGGAGAGGATCTGGAGGAACTTGGAGGAGGGGAAGAAATAAACAAAATATATTTAAATTTAAAAATTGTTTTATTTTTAAATTATTATTTTATTATTAATTATTATTAATTGATTGTAATTTTAATTATTAATTTATTTAATTAATTTTTCTCCCAGCCCCCCACTGCTACCACCTTCCCTCTCCGCTAGATAAACACCTTCTCCATTTCCCTTTAGAAAAGAGCAGACCTCTCAGGAATATCAACCAAACATGTATGATATGTTTATATCATACATAGCATGTTACAATAAGACTAGGCACAGACCTTCATATCAAGGCTGGACAAAGCAATCCAGTAGGAGGGAAAGGATCTCAAGAGAAGGCAAAGGAATCAGAGGCAGCCCCGGCTCCCACAGCTAGAAGTCCCACAAAAATGTCAAGTTGCATAACAATTACATATATGCAAAGGACCAAGTTCAGAGTCTTCCAGTCTACATGACTGTGGCTTCAGAATCTGTGAACCCCTGTCAGTTCTGCTTAGTTGATTCTGTGAGCCATTTTACTGTGATTTTCTCAAACCCTTTGGCTCCTACAATCCTTTAAAAACATTTTAAATAATAAAAAATACACTAATAAAAATTCACCAAAATTCAGAAGTCAGGTGCCTTCATTAAACGTATGTATGTAAATAGCTAATATGTTCTTCTGCATTCAACACAAATCTTCATTAACATAGGAATTAGCCTTTGTGTTTATATCATATGCTTTTACGCAGCAAATGCATTGAAAATTGAGACTATGCTGGGTACACGTGGCGCACACCTTTAATACTAGCACTTGGGAGGCAAAGGTTGGTGGATCTCTGTGAGTTCAAGACCAGCCTGGTCTACAGAGCAAGTCCCAGGACACCTAGAAATACACACAGAGAAAACCTGTTTTGAAAAAAATCAGATATTTAAAAATATATTTGAAGGTATTTTTTTTCCTGTATATGCCATGACTGTAAGTTAAATTTTGTGAGTAATGTTTTGCTTTTAAATATGGTCAGACCTACAAGAGTTATTTCTAGGACAGACTCCAAACCTACAGAGAAACCTTGTCTCGAAAAGCCAGCAACAACAACAAAACATGGTCAGACCATGAACGCTTTAAATACTTTCTTGGGCTACTATTATATCTTATCCTGTTAAACTTACCCTTGGTAATCATTCTGTGTTTCTTGAAAATTGTTGTGTAACAGTGATGATTTATTGCAAGATTCATATAATGGTAGGATTAGAATCACAAAAACTCCAATTTTGAATTCTGCCTCTTGCTGATCCATTTGTTTACTCTGTGTTTAGTTAACCAGCTGGCAGGTGTTGTTGAGTTTTTCTAGAAATTTTTCACAAGGTTGAGAAGTCTGAATGCAATCCTAAAACAGAGAAACATTTTTCTAGGTTTTCATTTTGATCCATGATACAACCCCACATCTCTTTGATCTTAAAATAGTAGTTTAATAAAATAATTACAACAACAACAATAATAATAATGTCCTGAGAAATCAAGACACATAGATATCCCTCTGTTTCCCTAATCTGAATGTTTTTCTGAATTCAGAAAAAAAAGAATGTGAATATTTTTCCAGTTAATTAAGCAAGGTCCTTTTGCTTGGCAATGAAATATGTATTTCAAGTATTTGGTTGCTAAGTAGGTCACATGATATTTATTTCATTAAAGATGTTATGACTACAAATTAAAGTTATATTAGGTAACTTTTGAATGAGTTTTCATATTATAAATAATTTAGTAAAGAGTCTGGTGCGTGGAATTATTAAAAAGTAAAATAAAGATTAAATGAGGTACATGTGTGTATTTAAGTAGCTAAAATATATTTTGAATGTATTAACCTTACTTACTCTTCTTAATGGAAGCAACTGTGGTTATTTTATGTCTTCCTGTATTTTTCTAAAATTAACATTGTTTCAGGACATTTTCAAATAATGTGACATTTTTAAACAAAAATTTAAATAACTGTTTTTTAGACTGTGTAATTGAGAAAGTGAATAATTATAAATCAAAGGGTTCTCAAATTTTCACTTAATGTATAAAACATTGTCATTTTATAAAATGATCCTGGGCCAAAAGTCATAATTCCTTATGAGAGTCTTGGAAGAAGAAGTTAATGTTGGTATTCCTGAAACTGTAATAATATAGGTAACTATCTTTGACTGAAGTAAGATTTCCTTCATTTATTTGTTTATTCATTCATTGTTTTACATCCGGACCACACCTTCCCTTCCTCCATTTCCCGCTCCTCCTCTATTTCTCTTCAAATAAGGACAAGCCTCCCATAGATATTAACCAGCTATGGTATAGCTGGCTGTTGTGAGCCTAAATATCTCTTCTCTTATTAAGGCTGGACTATGTAGTCTGGTAGGAGGAAAAGGTACCAAAAGCAGACAACAGCATCCTTTCTCCCACTGTTAGAAGACCCACATGGGTACCAAGAAACACAACTGTCACATATATGTAGAGGGCCTAAGTCAGTCCCATGCAGACTCCCTGGTTGTTGGTTCAGTCTTTGTGAGCTCCTAAGAGCCCAGGTTAGTAGATTCTGTTTTCTTGTGATGCCCTTGACCCTCTGGCTCCTACAGTCCTCCCATATTCCTTTATGAAACACATTTAAAGTATTAGTACAATGACTAAGTTTGATTGTATATGAAAGATTGCGAAGAAGTTGCTTTTATTATTTGTTTTTTTCTTAAGTAGAATAATTTAAAATATTTTAATATTTTGGTAATCATTTTGTTTTCTGTGATAATTTGGTAATGAGATAAAACATTGACTGAAATGTCTACTTTGGTTTGGCAAAGTTAGAAACTGACTAACATTTAATTGAAATTCATATTTTGAAAGGAAAAAATGTAGGTGTTCTTTGCCATGTTAAACATGGGTAGATTAAGAGGATACACTCTCATAGTTTTATCTCTTATAAATTTTGAATAAGAGTGAATTGTACATATGTGATTTTTTAATAATACAAGAATAAGATTTGCTACCAGATTAAGGGGAAGGAGATGACTTCTAAAAGTATTTCATTGTTCAAATTTTGTCATGTGATTTTTGAATTCTGGGTACCAAGCACTCTACTCCTTTGCTAGGTTATGAATCCTATGTGTCTTGCAGCAGAAATTATAGTAAGAGCAGAATAAAGTTACTAATTTAAAACATAAGAGTTCCAATATCTCTGTGATTAGTTATGTGAGAAATTAAAAAATATATATGTTTCAAATGCATTCATTTCATCAGCCTGCCTCTATTGGATCTTCATGATATGCTGTCCTGCTCCCTCAAACCTTGGACACAGACACTCTTTTGGAAGGAAGTAAATAATTAAATTCTATGGGAATAATGTGACTCATCAAAGCCTCTCCTACATAAGATCGTTCAGCAGAGAGCCACGAGGAGGGCTTGCTGTGTGGATACAGGAGGACAGGAGAGGCAATTCTGAGGAAAGAAACAGAATCATCATGGCCCTGGTTATTTGACAATGCAGATACTCCCTCAGAAAATGATCATTTTACTCATTTTCAAATCCAAATAACATTTAATTTTTTTATTAATGTAATTTTTCTTGCATTGTTTTATCTTTTATCTAACAGTTTAATAACTATTCTTTTAAAAAATAATTTTGTTATGATGACTTATGTATATAAACATAAAAATATTTTCAAAGTTTTATTTCAGTATTTATATATATATATATATATATTGTTCAAATGATGGGAACGGAACAACAGCTTTCAAATCTCAAAAATAGTTTGCAACAGTGGTAAAATATTAATACTAGCTTTTATGTCTAGCAACATTCAGCATCAATGCTTCTCTAATCATTGCATTGAAAGTATTCCTAATAATTTGTTATTTTTTCAGGGTAGACAGATAATATTCCTAATAATCAGGTTTAAAAATTGTAAGCAAAAGTTCCAGATCCCATAGAAGAGCAGATTTTAACAAACACACCAACATAATAAGGAAGTCATATAATCATATTTATACATTTATAACTGGTTAGCATATTTTACTAGTAAAACGCAACATGTCCTTTTTGGTATGTTAATTAATAAATTCTGAGGCTTAGGAAAAAGCAAATCTTATTTTTTCATTTGCAAGAAATGCTGCCCATCTCTTGGATGAGTTATAGAAGAAGCTACCCATTGTGTACTCAGGGGTAAATAATTACCCACTTGCAGCGCTTCTTCAGATTCTGCTGAAATGTGCTGAGGTTGCATTTATAAGGCACAGAACATTGTTCAAGTCCAACAGAACTTTGTCTCAGTCCTTAGAGTGCCAGTTGCAATTCTCTGAAGTATAGCAGAGCCCCGAGTCAGCTCCATTCAAGCCACATGTCCTTTTCTCTCAAACACAGAAGAAACAGTGACATTCTTTCCTCAGGAAAATGTGTATGTCATTTGAGTGTAGCTGTTCTCAGGGGAGCATGCGAAGGGCTACTAATGGTTCTCAGCAGCAGAACCTTTATGGGTTCCTTGGGAGTATGACCCTGATAAAAATTTCAATTTTTTTTCATATAGTATGAGATACCTTCTTCTTGGCAAAATTAATTTTTGAGTATTTATTCTTAATAGAGAGAAATTTCAGCCAATTGTGGCACTGGGTACTGATACATCAGTTTCTTATACGAAAAGTGAAGCTCTTGTTATTCACACTATCCTTCCTTCTACACACGTTAGCTAACCAGTGTCCATCAATGGTTGCCACTTATGAAGACTTGTCTCTGTGGATGATTCAAATTTCAATTCAAAATTATTTTTGTATACAGAGAATCTTAAAGAAGTTGGGGATAATGTATTGAGTTTAGTACTCAATGATCCAATTAGGAGGGCCAACATTTCATGTGGATAAACTTGTATCACTGGAATTTCTCAGTAGAGCAAATGCCACTATGGTCACAAACTATTAGAGTAAGGAAATCTTCCAGCGAATGTCGTTTAGTCTGTACTACAGCCATTAAGCCAAAGAGAACTGGGAATAGGGCACTTTTAACTAAGCAAGACTGAATACTTCAGCTAGAAAAAATAAATTAATAGATGTAACATTAATTTATCCAAATTTTACTGCCTTGCACATGAAAAACATTTTAAGAATTGCAATTTAAGCTATTTTATGATGTAAAGTGAACACTACCTTGTTAGTTGAATGCCAAATATTTTGAATAAATTCCTTTACTAAGTAGCAGAGGTAGGATTCAATTGCAAATCTTCCAGAATCCAAAGTCCCTGCTTTTCTCCAACCAGTAATGCATTTGCATATTTGTCTGGAAGAGGATGAGAAAAAGTAAAATTAAAATATCAGAAGAATCCCTTTCCAAATATTGAGAATATATTTTATCAAAGAATGTTATTACTGATGCATCACACATAGCGTTCTTCCTTCAACCCCCTAAATTTACTAGAACTAAAGCCTTTTGGGACTTTCTCAGCCTTGACTAGAAGTGAATTTGTATTCACTTTCAAATAGAAATGAAAGCTCAATGAAGACTTGATATGTAGTATAATGCAATGATTCTATAAGCTTTTTATTTTATTTGTTTTCTGAAAAATAACAACAGTTCTTAGGAGGGATTTCTGTGATACAAATGTAAATAGCATGTTGACTCTCTGTCCCAGTGGTTTCTCAAAGGAAAAGACAAGGGATAAAGGCTTAAAATTATAAGGCCATGAAGCTAGCAGAAGTTATACTAATGACTTTTCCTGCACAGACTTTAAAATCCATGAACTTATTGCCTTAGGTTAAGAACTTTTATTTCCATAAATTTCCCAGGAAGATCAGATGTACCATTTCTGTTTTACATGCCAGCCTTGTGATGACCATTCATTGCGGCACTTTCTTCCACGTCTGCAATATTCCAAGTGTGCTCTTCATGCAGTGAGCCCTGGGCCATCCCCTGCTCTGTTAATGCTTTCATAGCCATACCTCCAATGCCTCCAAAGTTATGTGGCAATCTTCTGTGCCTCTCTTGTTGCTCATATAGACTTTCTTGAGGATGGAAGTTATTTTGCTTATTTTTACGTTTATCATTTTGTTTTCACTCTTTCCCCCCAAGTTAGGAGGAGCCAGCCAGAAAGCTGTGTGTCTCCATGGCTTCTGCTTGAGTTCTTGTTTCTAGGTGTTTGCTCTCACTTCTCTCTCTGTTCTTCCTTTCCCTACAGGATGGAGTGTGATCAGAGGTATAAACTGTCATAAACCCTTTCTCTCCTTGCCAAAAAAAAAATCAGAAGAATAATGATTCAAATAAGAAATAGCATTTAAGATTAGTCAGACTGCCCATGTGGTGTGCACTTAGAAAAGGGAGTCTTACTTTCTTGGCATCTTTCAGTGCTGGTAGCTCCTGATTTAGAGATAGGACTTCATACCTGTTTCCCCTTTGCAAGCTGAGAAGTTTGCCCAGGTTGAGCCTGTACAGGTCTTATTCATGGTGTCACAACACCTGTGGATTCACATACACACACTGCCCCAGTGTGACCAGAAAGTACCATTTTCTTATGGCCACCACCTCTGGCTTCTTACATCTTCGACCTCCCTTCACAATGGTTTCTGAGATTTTCGGATTAAGGGGTATGATATGGGCATCCCATTTGTGGCTTATAATTCTGCAGGAAGGATAATGATTAACACAGAGACCCACGAGCAGAGAATTAGAGACTGTGGGAGGCTCTAGATTTCAGCAACTGGTTTCCCAAGAGAGCATCTAGAACAATAGCCCCAAAAAATGGTGACTCTGATGGGTTTGTGATGTTCTGTGTTTGTTGTAGATGAGGTGGTGAGGAAAATTCCACGTCTGAAGTTTTTCAACTCTTTTAAGCTCACTCTTACTTCTATTATCAGTGTTTGCTCAGCCTCAGGAGTCTATACTCTCAAGTGTTTTTCTGTTCTGTGCCATTCTTAATCAGGGATCCCAGTTAAATGGATCTAAATTCAAGGGGTTTCCAAATAAGCAGAGAATCACTCTAGACTGGAAAGCTTTCAGGACCAAAATAAAAATATTTCATTTGGATCATGAAAAGGAGGGAAGATTTGTGAAAATATTCGCAAAGCATGTTAAACAGGTCATGATCATTCGGGATTTCTTATATTTAACTAAGCATGTTTAAATACTGCATATCTTTCCTACACTTAACTTTTTAACACCCAAGCTTTGCTATGCCTCCAGATATATACAATGCCCAGTAGTCATTAAAATTCAGGTAATATAAGATTTGTAATAAGTCAGTGAACAAGAAAATAATTTTGGGAATAAAGTTTACATATTCTTGGTTGAATGATAATTCCAGAATGATTTAAAGAAATAGCAAGAGGAAAATTCTGTAAATAAGTAGGCTGTTTGAGGTTTACTTTCTTCATTGAACCACATTTATTTAAACATGGTAAAATTGAAAATTGCTATGGTAATGTTTTGAAAGGAATTGGAAGTACAATTGATTAGCTTATTTATGCAGATATACGAATATGGTTGTCGTGATTTAAATAATCCGGACTTGGTTTTCAAAGCGCAAAATTATTTGAACATTTATCTCAAGAAAGTGTGTAATCATCTATATCAGTGTGTGATGAAATCAGCGTGAGAAATTGATGGAGCCGTTCCTTCTCAAGAAGTGGCCTTAGCTGGGCAGTGGTATTGCATGCCTTTAATCCCAGCACTTGGGAGGCAGAGGCAGGCAGATCTCTGTAAGTCTGAGGCCAGCCTGGCCTACAGAGCTACTTCCAGGACAGCTGGGGCTGTTACACAGAGAAACTATGACTCAAAAAAAAAGAAGAAGGAGAAGGAGAAGAAAAGAAGAAGAAGAAGAAGAAGAAGAAGAAGAAGAANGGGGGAGGGGGAGGAAGAGAAAGAAGGAGAAGAAGAAGAAAAAGGAGAAGGAAGAAGTCATCTCTATGCAGATTAGGAGCTGATTAGGGAAAAGCCCATTTACTTCAGCTGGCTAATGAAAGTATGATTCTATTTGCCTTGCCTATCTCCACCTTATCAGTCCTTGATATACTTTGATGGAGTGTTATTTACCAATTGTTATTGAATATCAAATTCTTTTCCTTTTCTTTTTTTCCTGTTATTGAAAATAGATTTTTCTTCATATTACCTTAGAGTGGTTTTCACTCTCTCTTCTCCTCTCAGTTCCTCTCCACCTCCTACACCCATTATTTTTCACAGTAGAAAAAAAGGCTTCTAAGGGATTGTATTATAATAAAATATAAGATAAAACAAAAATTAACACATCTGGACAAAACAAACACACAGAAGGAAGAGAGCCCAAGAAAAGGCAGAAGAAGCAAATATAGATTAAGAGACCAACGACTTCTCACTCTCACATAAAAATACAAAAACTGGAAATCATTTCAGTAGGTTAAAATGAAATTAAAAATATACAAATGAAATACATTTAAATTAAATATTAAAAAACAGAAAATCAATTAAATAAAAAACCTAACAAAACAGTATGAGAGAAGCAACCTCCAAAGATGCTGTTGAGTTTATTTTCTGTAGGCATCTATTTCTGGGCATGCAGCCTACCCTTAAAAATTGTTTGCTTCCCCAGTGAGACTACCTTGGAGAAAAGTAAATTTTCATTTGCAAGAGGTTATCAGTTAACGATAGCTTCTGGTTTAGGGATGAGGAATGTGTCGACTTCTCCATTCAGCTTTAGGACCCATCTAATACAGAACCATGCAGACCTTGTGCATGCTGCCTTAGTCTGTATGAGTGCATATGTACATCAATCCTGGTGATTTCAATGCCCTGCTTTCTTGATGTCTTCTGGATCTCACACAATTTCTGCCTCCTCTTCTGCAGGGTTCCCTGAACCCTGAAGGAAGATATTGATGGAGATACCACTTTTAGGACTGAGTGTTTCAAAATCTCTTACTCTCTGTGTATTATCAGGCTCTAGGTCTCTGTATTTGTTCCAACCTGCTGCAGAAGAAAGCTTGTATGATAACTAACAAGGCCCTGATCTATGAGTATAGTATAGCAAAATGTTAGGAGTCATTTTATTGCTACATTCCTTTAGTAGAACAGTAGTTTTAGGTTTTTCCTTAGGTATCTTGATGTGGGAGTCCCCTCTGTATGTGCTGTATATATTTTATTACCATTGGTTAATAAAGAATATACTTTGGCCTATGGCAAAACAGAATATAAATAGGCAGGAAATCTAAACTGAATGCAGGGAGAAAAAAGGCAGAATCAGGAAATGCCTTGTTAACTACCAAAAGAGAAGGATGCCAGAAATTTACCGGTAAGCCACAGTCTCATGACAATCCACAGAGTAATAGAAATGGGTTAATTTAAGATATAAGAGAGATGCCAGAGCCATTAGCCAAACAGTATTGTAATTATTATAGCTTTTGTGTGATTACTTGGGTCTGGGTGGCCAGGAAACAACCACATAGTCTCCATGTACAGTATCTGCTCTCCATTTCTTGTCACCCAAGCATTGTAGGTAGGGGTTAGACCTTCAATCAAATTAGATATTGGTTGGTTATTACCACAAGCTTTGTGCCACTAGTGATCAAGCATATCTTGCAGGCAGAAGAGCATTTTAGACCTGGCTGGGTTGGTGCTTAAATTTCTGCTTTGGTGGCCTGCAGGGTACCTTCCTGTACCAAAGATGCAAGCTCATAGGGTAAAGGCTCTAGGTGGGTCATCCTCTCAATTTCTCTATGTTCAGTGATTCGCTTATGTGTTGTCATCAGCAATGGGGACTTGCTGTTAGCCTTGGCAAGAGCCTAGTTGTTTGGAAGGTTCCCATGGAACTCCTTTGACCCACAGCATCAATTAAATGTACTCCATTTCCAGTACTAGAAGCTTTATTTGGTGACAAGAGATGCCCAGTTGGAGCTCAACCTTTCCCATTGTTTGGATATTTAATTTAGATCACCTTCATGTATGTATATATTTAAGGAATCTTCTACTATATTTGGTTTCCAGGTGATCACTCAAATGACCCTTATTTTAGATGTTTTTCTTCATATTCCTTTGTCCCTCTCCTACTTCCTCTCTCCACTTCATCATTCTGTTCCAATCCATCCCTCCTTCTCCAGCCATAACTATTTCTATCTACTCACTCCTCCCCATTCCTTACTCTATCCCCAACCTTTTTGGTTCTACAGATTGTAGCTTGGTTATCATTACTTCATAGATAATATACACATAGAAGTGAATTCATTCTACATTTGTCTCCCTGGGTCTGTGATACCTCACACAGGATGACCCCCCCAAGTTTCATCCATTTACCAAAGTGTTTCATTTTTTGATGGCCAAATAATACTCCATTATGTAAATATACCACATTTTCTTCATTCATTCTTTTGTTGAGAGACATCTAGGTTGTATCCAATGTCTGACTATTATGAATACCGCAGAAATGAACGTGGTTGAGTAAGTATCTCTGTGATAAAATGAAGTCTCTGTTGGGTATATGCCCAAGAGTGGTTACAGTTGGATCTTGAGCTATATGCAGTCCCATTTTTCTGAATATCTTCCCCAGGAAGATTTCCATAGTGGTTGTACATGTTTTAGAGAGTTATTTTTTAGCCTTGAGAAATGGATCGAGATTAAAGAGATGAACATTTTTTTTATCCTCTCTTCACATATTATAATTTAGTGGACTCTATATATACACAGATTTGAACTTGCTTCAGTGGTTAGATGAGGAGCAAGCTTTTGTAGTGTATAACATTAACTTTTTCAGAAAATAAAAGTAGATTGTATCAGCCTTTCTATGTTAAAGCATCACTAAGACACAATTATTTATTAAAATACTACAAAAAAGAACTTTACTTACTTGTACTTTAGAAACAAAAATCTTACTTCCTGAAACCATATCAATAGAAGGAATAAGGTTTATGATAGTGGGATAGAGTATTTTAATTTAGTACAGGATTAATACAACTTTATTTATATTAAAATGAAATTTCCTTGAAATTAGGAAATGATTCCTTAGAGTTTTAGTTCTTGTTTGTCATAGGGAAGTAGGTTAATTTAAATATACCCTGTATAATATTAACTTCTTGAATTAAAACATATATACAAATAAATTCAAACTATCTACTCGTTCATCTGGAAACCAACTTCCAACATGCCCATCATAGAAATGTTTGCTAATTCATGAGATGATGGATCTCCACAAGAGCTTTAACAAAAGCTCTGATAATGGGTTGGCCACATGCTGAGAGTATAGCTTCCTTATCTGGCTCACACAGGAGTTTAAGGCTTGACATTTGAAGTCTATCAAATTTTAAGTGAATGTGCAAACTTTGTTGCTGCTAAAAGCTTTTAGAAAGCAGTCTTGCTTTCCCAATTGATTCTGTGAAAGAAACTAACAATCGTGAAAGATTTCAAGGAAATTTCATTTCATTTTTGTTTAATTTTAGAGGGTCTTATGTATTTTGAAATTGTCTTCAGCACATTTCAAATAACAAACCACATTAGTTTTTCAGTTAAATCCTGTCAGGATTTAATGCACACTTTATAGTGTTGATTTTTTACATTTTGTAGTAATTTGGGAAGATTGGTTACAAATCTTACCTTTTATAAAATTTGCATTTTATTTATCCATACTTAACCAGATTTGTCCAGACGACAGGATATTTGTGAATTAAAACAAGCAGTCAATTTCTAGTGAAGTATCCTGGCTCTATTTTTGCCAGATATAGGATTGTTGGTTCCCAAGGCCCAGCACTTGGCTGAAAGTGCTGGATATGATGTGGTTGCAGGAGGCCTCGGGATTTTTCTTAGTGTCTGAAAACATTAACACTGAGCCTCTTGTCCTGTCTACTGGCTTCTTCTAGCTTTTGTAATAGCTTACACTGTATTGGCTTGTTTCCCATTGCTGTGATAAATAAAATAGTCAAAGCAACTTGGGGATGAAAGGGTTTATTTCATCTTAAAACTACTACTACATCATGGATGTATGTCATGCAGGAAGTCAAGACAGGAACCTAGAGACAGGAAATGAAACAGAAAATATGGAAGAAGGCTGTTTATTCACTTGCTCATCCTGCTTCCTAATACTATCCCAGACCATCTGCCCAAAAGTGGCAATACCCATAGTAGGCTGGCCTCTCCCATGCTAATCATTAATTAAGAAAAATTCCCCTGTAGACTTGCCTACAGGTTAAACTAATATAGACAATTTCTCATTGATATTTTCTCTTCCAGTACGATTATAGCTGGTGTCAGGTTGACAAAAGAAATTTTTAAAAAACAATCAGTATCACCCCCAACTAACCAGAACATGTATTAAAACCTTCTTTCAAGTTAGCCTAAGGACATGTTAATACTGAATTGAGATTTGGTAAAGGACGTACTGAAGTTAGTTATCACATACGATAGGACAGAGTATAGGTGGATGCTGTTACCAACAATGTGTTTATTTTAAGGCCTCAACCAAAGACATCATTCTGGAAACTTGATCACGAAACCAAGTTTAACAAGTTAATAGACAGTTTTTGTTTTATTTTTTGGAATAAGACAGATATGACCATTTTAGTCATGTAGGTAGATGTTCAAAGCTATAGGATCCTCTAAGACCAGTTGTATTCTAGACTATGAGGGGTTTTAGAAATATGGGGAACTCTTGCTAGTGGCTGTAGGTAGAAAGGGATAAAATTGACGAGATAGCAAAAGTAATGATAAGAAGAACAGAGAGAAACATAAATAATTTAGAACACAAGAATAATAATCTTCAATTAAAACATAAACATGGTCCCCCCTCCCTCTAGCCTATCCCAGCAGCTTCCTCTCTTCTGGTGTCAAGTTTTGGAGAAGCTCTCCAAAGCTGAGTTTGGCTCAAGTCCTCTCACGCACTCGGTATCCCTCTGTAATGCAAACTAGTGAATTTGCTGTTTTCTTTGATCAGTGTGTTTATTTTCTCTATGGTGTCTTCAGCATTTGAGATTGAATTTTAAAAAGTTAGCTTTTTTTTTTGCTTGACAGTTTTGAGCTGTCTGTGTAGTAATGTAATTTAGGGATATATAATCACTGCTATGTTCTTTAGCATAAACTGTGTCCTCTTTGCCATCACATCTTGCCTAACCCATATGCACTCTAAGCAGAATGATATGTGCCTGTTGAGAAATGTCACGACACCAACAGAAAATGTGTATAAACACAGACTTTAAGTCAGATTCTAATCACAGTTCCTTCTGAAACAGCCAGGAGTTTGATACCCAAGCAGGTCCTCTTTTAGAGAAAAGTTTAAAACTTGAAATTGGAAGGAAGTCCTGAAAAGGAGTTTTATTAAATGTCTCCTCAGCCTTCCTCTGTAGCTCTACCAGAGCTATTTCTGCCCATTGAATGGCAGGACCTGATTCAGAAATAATAAAAATAATTTGTCTTATATGTTATGTCACACTGCAGTTTTTATATTCATTCTAAGTTAGAGTGGGCAAGGGGTTTGCAGTCGCAACTTTATAGCTGCTATTGGTATTCTTATGTTAAAAACTGGAAAATAAAAAATCAACTTGTAATATATCATCCTATTTTCATGGTATCCCTCATGGTAATGCACTCCATTGCTAACATTATGTCAAATACTAATAAAAAATAATTTGGATTGGTATGTAAGTCACAACATATTCATTATAAACTTTGCTGTGTCTACTTGACCCGAATTCAGAGAATTCTGATGAAAATGTTCTACAAAAATTGCTTTACCTAGACATCATTCATCTACATAATTTTAATAATTTAACTGGTTTTAAGTTGGCTGTGTTTATAGGCTTGTTTCTTTATTTTCTGTTACTAACTTATAAATGTCATATTCTACCATATGGGTGCATTAATATTAATAAGAACAATACAAAAAGTATATGTTAAATCTGTTATTTGACCTGACTCATGTTACATATTTTTTTCAAAAAAAGCACACCCTCATTTGTCATTCATTATTTTTTTCTTAGTGTGTCTTCACAATTTCTGTTCAATAATCAGAGCAATTAAGGTTGACATAGGCTATTTTGGGAATAAGTAAGAGATGGCTCAATAGTATCAAGCTAAAATTCTCTTTGAAGATAAATCCTTAAAAGTAAGCCTTGAGTGCTTTTGGTGTCTAACAGATCTCTCAGCTCAAAGTCATTTTGATGTTTTAATAATGTATGTTTGGTGATTGTATGATAATAATAATAGGCTCAGTTTCCATTTATATGGTTATATTTAGGAAATTAATGATTAATTTCTCCTCATAGCCATTATTAGGCAGCCTCAAGAGCTTTTGCATAGGGCAGAGCCTCTTTTTCTTCTTGTTTTCTCATTGCTGGAACGGCTTGGCACAGACTGGTTTGAGGTATGGCCTGACCCCATTGCCCTGCCTGCCTTTTCTGTCTTGCCCTCCATCAGTTGCTGAGATGAGCTTGTTTTAAAGGGATTTCTGACATAGCTAGATTTATGTAACTTATATGCTTTTCTCGGGTGTATTTCGTTATTTGATATCATCTGTTTCAGGTAAATCTCCCTTTAAATTTTCTATATTTGACTTTCTATGGAAAATAATCATCTATTTATGGAAAAAGTTTGCTAATCTATGCTTAGATTGCAGGATAACAGGAATCTGCTCATAAAAGAAAACACAGGAAGAGTTTCTCAAGGTCTCTTAATTTGGCTGGCTCTTTATCTATGTCCAATGGACATTATTAATAAGAGAACATTTATATTTCTCAAACAGCTTCATGTGTAGCAGATGTTATCAGCTGTTGTCAATTTTATATTTGTTATAAGTCTGGCAGGAGCTGGTTCCAGTCCAAAAATACTAATATTTTTTAAAAATATCAAAATTACCTTGAAATTTCAACAATAACAGAAGCAAAAAGCAATCCAGTGTGGAATGAGAAGGTTGGTAGAGAGGAAATCTGTAGAGAATTCTGGAATCATGGTGACCTTTTTGCAACTGAATCTTATTGTTACTGTCGAGGAACCAGCCCTTTCTTCTTTCCTGAACTTGTTTCAATTACCCAGCCTGGGAAACAGAACAGATGTCAGCACAACAACAGTAGGACAGTGAGTTAACTATAATTCCGAAACATAATGAGGCTCTTCAGCATGTCAACAAGTGCCAATTCCTTGTTATACTCTATAGATCAGCTTCGGTAAATTAGGTGTTCTGTGTGCAGAACACAGTTCTGTTTTAATCTAAGAAGAATAATATCAAAGTGTTTAAATTCTTTCATATACTTGAATATCAATATTTAAAAGAGTTTAAAGGTGTTATATATTCATATTTTTGGTCATGATATTATAGCTAAATAGTAGAACAGTGCTCTAGAAAAATCTTGAAATTAACTGTGTTGAATGAATAATATTTTTCTATATGTATAGCTTCCTATGTGCATAATAAATAGATCTGAGGACAGACCTCTGTTTACCTACTTACCCATAGAACGGCCAGTGTTCAACAAATAATTTCAACTATCTGCTTAACAGAAGATTTGAAAGATTGTTAGTTTATGGGTATTTTTGTTGTTGTTTTCTTTTTATTGCTTGTTTGCTTTTTTCAGCAAGAAGAGGATAACATTGACCAAAATGTAAACATATTTCCATGAAACTTTCAGAAGTAAATCTCTTAATTATGTACCCTTAAATCTGGATCAGTTGCACAAAAGGAGGTACAAATTACAAGACTTTAATGATACTTAGGTATTCTAGTATGACCTAGTATAAAGACTTACAGAATGTATGTTTCGAAAAGGGCCAAGAAACTGCTATGTTTAGAAAGGCATGCTGAGGTTTGAAGAGGCATATGGTTTTAGAAAGTCTCTAGAGACCATTGTTTAACATCAACTTTAACTTAGTTTTAATGTTTATAGTGAAAAATATGATTTTGATTCATTGAAAATGATCTGAGTAAATAAAAAAATTTCCCATTTTAAAATCAGTTGATAGACTTTTCTTAAATTATCATAAATTGTCTTTATCTCTGCCTTTTATTTCTTTGTAAACTACATAATAGACTTTTCTTAAATTATCATAAATTGTCTTAATTTCTGCCTTTTATTTCTTTGTAAACTACATAATATGTCAAGGGAAAACTCTTGATGGTATTACTTGTGTTATCTCTGAGTTTGAGGCCAATCTGTTGTACTGATTGAGTTCTAGGACAGCCAGGGTTACAAAGAGAAAACCTGTTTCAGAAAAAAAGAGGANGGAAGGAAGGAAGGAAGGAAGGAAGGAAGGAAGGAAGGAAGGAAGAGGAAGGGGAGGGAAAGGGACAGGAAGAAAAAAGGAAAGAAAGGAAAGGAAAGGAAGGGAAGGGAAAGGAAAAGAAAGGAAAGGAAAAGTATTCAACTGTTGATAATAAAGTTGCTTTGGAGTCAGATATCTGACTGTACCTTTGGAAAAATCCTCGCATATTTTATTTAATTTTCCTTGAAAAATAGCAACAATATGAATTCAAATGGGTTGTTACAGATTCAGATTACAAAATGCATAGAAAGCAGTTAAGACAGAATCTGGTAAAGGCCATTCTAACATGATTCAACCATTAGCTTCTACTAGGAATTTAGAAATATCAATCCCATAATTATATGCATGAAATTCTTTAAATAAGTGTTAATAATTTTAGGCAGAAAATCTAGTGTTTGAAAGCTCCCATTATCCAAAAGGGTAATGAAATATACTTTTTAAAACAGTGCCAGGGTAAAGAAAGGATGGGAAATGTGTGGCAGTCATCCTAACACAAGAAAAGAAAAGTAATGTTTACTACCATAAAATATAAATTTGAGCTTGAACAAGAGTAATATATAAAACTTAGAGTAGTGAAAACAAACTTAATACAAGTGTTAATGAGATAAGATGCTGTTAAATCTAATTAATGTATACTTCAACAGATGTGTGTTGTTAATGACTTGGACAAGAGGATTCATATTTAATACTGACCAAGATGTTTTGCTTTTATTTAATTGTTATACATACTCTCAGATATTATGAAAATTCAACATAGAGATTCTGTCATGAAATGAAATAAAAGATATATAAATAAACCCTGATATTTATCTTCTTCAACATAGAATTTCTGTTAAGGTATAGTTTGATCCTCCCTTAGTGTGGGAGCTCCTTCAGTCAATTAGCCTTTAAGACACCAGCCCACGTGGGCATGGTCTCCATACTATAAATGCAGCTGTAAAGCCTGCATTGGCTTTCTGCTGTAGCTTCCAGCTGCTAGATTTGGTTCCTGTTCCCCATTCCTGAAGAGGACTGTGATCTAGGACTGTGATCTATGCAGGAGGACTTCCAGAATCAGAGTGACTTCAACTATGACCAGATCAAGCAGCTGGATTCTGAGTGGAAACCAGCACATCATTTGGCAGAGAATGAACTTTATCCTGGAGCTCAACCCAGTCCACTCCAGGATCATCCATGCCTTCTTTAATAATGGAACCTGGCAAGAGGACCAGCGGCTTGGCAGAGATTAGCTTTGAGGACTTCATGACCATCATCCCCTATTCAAGCCACTGTGCTCCCGCTTCAACAAGGAGGAGGCAGAGCTGTACCACTGAGAGAAGATGTTCTTCCTTTTCCAACTGTAAGACGAGGACCTCAACGGGCTCATCACGTTGCAAAAGTACTACTGAGTGGTGGAAGACCTGCTGTCCACAAATCCGCAGGTGGAGCATGCGTGGGTGTGCTCCGACGCCAGCTCCTTCACAAGGCCAGCGCTTCAGACCAGCAGCTGGAGGAGGGCCAACCATACCAGGACGCCATCTTTGAGATCAAGATGCAAGTCAGTTTCCTGAACCTAGGAGCCATGGCCTTATGCCAGTGAACTGCAGACTACCCAGCCCACCATGCATGGGAGAAGCTGCCCCTGAGCCTGGCAGCCTTCTGCATCGGCTCTGGGGTATGTGTGACCTAATGGGAATCAGGAACTGGAATTGAGAGAGCAAGCACAGGTTTTACAGCAGCATTTATAGTATAAGAGGCCACGCCCAAGTGGGCAGGTATCTTAAAGGCTATTGGCTGAAGGAACTCCCACAGCACTCCCTTGAAGTTTTACTATCAATTTGGGTACCAGTTACCTTTTTTCTAGAGAACCATTGGCTGTTATATTTCAGAATATTTGTGTTTTACCATAACTTGGTGAATTAATAAATGTAAGCATTGATTTTGCAGGGACAGACTTTCTGGAATCATGTAATGCATCTAGTCATGTGAGAATTTTGAAACTGGATATGCTCATAGATATAATTGTGCCTTCTTAGGGTTTTGTTGAGATAGTAATCCAAAGTTGTCATATGAACCTCATAAATAAATGTTCATATTTGACATGGCCTGAGATACACTTCTTGGTAACCATTGATCTATGCCACCTGGTGCATCTTCACCAACCAATATTTTGATTTTGATGATGTAGATAAGGCAATAAAAAGACTTTTATATTTTCTTCAATGCCAAATCTTAAGTTCCCAAAATGTTTAAAATTCGTGGCCTTAGATTCAAGATACCATGTGTCTTCCAAAATAGGATTGGGATAGATCATTTCTTACACATTCAAAATGAATTGGAAGTACAAGAGATCACCCATATGGTTACATTGGAATTCTGAGCAATATTACTTAGCTTTAAGTCCTATGGCATATGGCTGCCTATTTAGGACTCATCTGAAATAATACAGTCCAAAAATTAACCACAAAAGACAAAAATCAGCTAATTTCTCAGCAAGAAAATAAATGTGACAAGCCAAGAATGAGTGCTGAATGTTCCTTCTCTGGTTAACTTGAGGAGTTCGTTAACCAACATCTTGAAAGTGGAAAAGTTTGAGTTATAAGGGACAATGCAGCTAAGCCAGCACATAGATGCCAAGCTTCTAAAACTTTATGCAGAGAACTCAGTGGTGTGGTTGCTAGGCATCTGATTTCCATGAAGTGTGATGTAAAGATTTGATTTTCTTACTTTAAAATATTAATTTTGGTAGGGTTTTTTTGCACATGATAATAGAAACAAATATGCTACCAATTCTTCTACGTTTGTGTACAGAATAATTTCTTTGGGAATAGGAAATGCTTGTGAAAATACATTTTTGGACAGTTGAAGTTTAGGCACACTGGTATGTGTACCAAATCTTCTATATCAACAATTTCCGATTGAAAGCAGTCATGAAACTCAAAACTATGTAGGATTAATTTTAAAATGCTATATCACATGGGGCTTACCCAAGGAGTTACAAGAGTAGGGGAGTGGGTTAGGCCTGTCAGTAGCCAGCCATGCTTCAGCTCACTCCCTGTAGTCCCTCATCACCACACACTTAGGAACAAGTAATTGCTTGAGTATTATAAAAAAGATTTGATCCTTTGGTCATTTCTCATCTCAAAGTCATACCCCCACAACTTAGTGGATGGATGAATGACCTGAGAACAGGGAGAACACTGGCGGAGAATAAAGTTGACATTGAACTGAAAGAAACCCTGATCTGGACGCAGAGAGGCAGCAAGCTGGAGCAGCTTTCAAGCTTGTATCTGGAAGCTGCAGCAGAGAACAATCAGGCGTGAGCATCAGGATTGGGTGGCGTTGCTGGCAGAGCAAGTGGTGATTATATGGAACTTAATGGCAGTCTCAAAACAGCAGCCTCAGCATCATGCCAGGGCCAAACAGGAGCAGCATTTTCATTTCACCATGGAAGTATATGGGAAACTCAGGAGAGATTCATGGGGATAGTGTATCAGGAGTAGAGCTTCCAGCGGTCTCCTATATGGCTTCTTTTATTAATGAAGGCTCTTAGACAATCAAAATTGGTCTTGGGATTTTCAGATGTTATTTGTTTTCTGCTGTCCTTGTCAATATGTCTGATACTTCAAAAACTTTATATGGGAGGTGTATTGTTGAAGGATTTTCCTCACGAATATAATTTAGTGCACAGAAAATTAATAGTGTTCCTCTCTAGAAACTTTGGTAAATGTAAGATGACTTTTACTTTCTGGAATGCCCAAAGCCTTTTAAACCTTCTTTTAAACCTTCATCACATCCAGCCCTGGACATGGTATACAACTGGAAAGACTTCAGAGTTCCTTTATCCATATCATATTATTCTATGATCCCATTGTTCTTTCTGCCTTTTCTGTTTCCCATTTAATTGGGAAACCTGGATTGTGACCCCCCCTTCTTTGGCTTGCTCCTGAAATCTCTTTAAGATTTCCATCATTAAACTGTTCTTGGATGACTTGATATTCTCTTCCTAACCATTATTAAATTGATTTTTCATTTACCCCAGATCCATCATTCTATATTCTGTCTGTAGTGCATATAAGTAAGACTAGATATGTTCCCAACATTACTGTCCTTTATGCCTATCCTTCTTTCGTTTCACTTAAAAATAATAAATTGATGGATGCTATTATCAGTATAAAATGATATTTTCTCATGATTTCTATTCTTACGATTTTTGTAGGTTGATATTGTAAAACTTGGAATTTTATAGTTATGCATAAACTTTATTCATCAACTTTTCCATTATTGATCGTGCTCTTTGTTCATTCTTTTGTGTCTTCCTTCCTTTCTTTCTTGTTCATGTATGTTTACAGTGTATGTGTGTTTGTGAGTGTGTATGCATATATGTATGTGTGCACTTGGAGGTATACATTGGTGTGTCTATTGCTCTCTACTTTATTTATTTAGAGATGATCCTTCACTAAAGTCAGAGTTCATTTATTAGCTCTCCTGGCTGGTGTGCTTTAGACAAGCTGAGTGCTGCTTTTCTCTACTTATAGTGTTGGGGCTGCAGGTGTATGCCTCACTTTCCAGTGGGTACTGAGGATCCAAGCACAGGTGTTTGGGTTACAGGCACTGGACTGACCAAACTCAAGCCTTCTATATCATTTACATTGAAGTTTATCTTCAAATTGTGAAGATATGTGATATCTATAGATACACACATGCTCTATATCAATCAGTGGAGTATATGATATTAAGAGACATTTTCTTAATCATGCCATGACTTATAAAACTTGATTTCCCTTTAAGCAAGAATAAATGTACTTTTATTTGCTTTAATTCATGGTGGCTTTCCATCCCTATTAAGGTTAGCAGGAAGGAAAGCTTTCATTTCTTTAGGAGAAAATAGTAATTTTACTCAAATGAGTGCTGGAATTGTTCTCATTTGGTAAGGCTTCTTTTATATTGCTGACTTCATTATTCTCATTGTGCAATGAGCAAATGCGTCCCTGCATGCCTCTGTGAAGAAAATACTGTGTGGTTGTTAAGATGGTGAGCTGTGGGTCAGAGTAAGCAGGTTCAATTGGTAGCATCGCTTGCTGGTGGTGTGAATTTGGGTGTACAGTAAATCTCCTGCCATCCATTTCTTAGTTCGTATGACATGGGTAGTCGTGTTGAGGAATAAATGAATTGATACGTGTAATATTATTAGTACAAAACGTGACCTATTAAATACTTTGTAATATTAGCAATTATATTGATGCTTCTATTCATGTTAAGTTGATCACTATTAGTACATGGCATTTAAATTGTACAGTAAGTTAACAGAGTTCTCATTTGGCCCGTAGATCAGTGCTATATTGTTGTCTGATACATATTAGAGAAGTATGCTAGATTTGTTTACAGATTTTATCCTCAAGGGTTTAATACTTTTTGAGAAATTGTGTCTCTCTGTACTATTATAATGGTTCAAAGTATGCTTTACTTTCCATTTTAATAGCAGAAAATTGGCGTAAGATGCTGTTTCCTTTGAAGTTAATTTTCAGAAAATGAAACACAAGAGCAAAGTGTCTGTATAAAACAGCATGATTTCAAACAACACTTACTATTGTTCTGAGGCCATTCTGAGATTCAGTCTGAGTTATAGGCTCCCAACCCTATATTTTTAATTGATAAGTTAATGAATCTGATTTAAGAGTTCCAAAACTTTGGTACGAAAATAATTGGAATTATAAAAATTAGGCAAACCCTGGTTTTTAATTCCCTACATATGAGCTACTTTGTTGGACTGTCTCATTTACACAAAACAGACTTTCCTGCACTTCAAGAGGTAGGTGTCTTCTCACCTAAGACCTGAGTTACTTCTGTCCCTAGATTGCTAACGTATAGAAGAATCTACGTATCTGGCCTGAATTTTAATTTGTAGAAAGCAGTTTCTTTCCTGTTTGTACCTAACATATTTCTTTATTGTAGAAAATCAAAATAGGAATAAAGCAGTACTGATCCTCCAGAGGTTTCTCCAAATTGTCCACAATTAGTTTTCTTGTTTATTAGAAATTCACATTTGCTATTGTGAAGGCCCATTGACTGTTTATCTGACCCTTTATCCTTGGTAAATAATTAGAATGTTGGGCTTTGGAAATGCACATCTTTCAAAACCTGATCTAAATAAGTGCTATATAGGAGAATCATAGAATGTCCACCAACACACACAATGGGAAGTAGCATTGAGAGCTCAGTCTGTGGAATAGCATTACTAGTGTCTTAAGGCCAGAATACATTCTTCAGTCTCTTGGTTCTAAATATAATGAAAAGTCATCACTTTTTAAAAATTTCAGCTTCTTATAAAGCCCGTGGTAGCCCTCTTCAAATAAAATTGATAGCAGTTTTGACAGCATGTCACAGGTCATTAGGAATCTCATTCTAAATAACATCTCCCATCACTTTCTTGCCCACACCCTCAGTGCCAGTGAGAAGGAAAATGTCCCATTTATTCTTCAGTGAGAGCAGCCCTCTAGAGTGTGAGTTTATTTTGGGATTGCTCACAACATTAGGGAAAAGAGTGTTTTAAAATGTCATTCTCATTGGCAAATCCATGCTCCATTCTGTGGTGATGACATAATACAGGCAAATCTACATGCAAGACAATCAACTTCTAAGACTTCAGAGTGGAAAAAGAACTAAGATTTTTAATTTGCTGGCTAATAGTTATTTTATCATGGTGTCTAAATTTCACTTGAGAATATATTTACCACTGAAGTTGCTTAACTGTTTGAACATAATTAAATTCCCTATCTTGATGTTGCTTGTCATTGATAGTACTTCTACCTCAATGTACACTTGCCTTGCAAATTATTTGTATTAAAATTGTACTCATTTTTGAACAACTGGCATTCAGTTTTATGCTAATGAAGGCTTATGGAAACTTAAATCTTGATATCCCATCCAGGCCATTAGGGAGAATTTTGTTCAGCAGCTTGAGTCCTGTGCATCTGGCTCATCTCTTGGACTGATTCCTAAAGTCTGACTTTCGAGCAAAACTTTATATTTCTTTGATATTTTTATATCAGAATTTATTTGTTGTGTTGGGGTTTGCTATCATGTGTGGAGGATCAGAGGACAACTTGAGACAGTTAATTCTCTCCTTCTACCATGTGGGTCCCCAAGCTCAAACACAAGTCATCAGCCTTATTTGCTGAGCCATCTTGCCAGCCCTAATTTTATTATGTTTAAGTAGAGCAGTTTAAAATCTGACTTCCCTCTTTTCTTCTAATTTATTATCTAAATGGATATTGAGACAATACTCTAACATCAGAAAATTACCATAAAAGAACAAATATATTTAACATTTCTCATGTTAATTCTTAAAAAGGAAAATAATATTTTCTAAGGTCTTGATTGATTTTCATTATTTTTTAAAGATTTATTTATTAAGCATACAATTTACTGCTGGCAAGGAAGGCACCAGGTCTCATTACATTACAGATGGTTGTGAGCCACCATGTCGTTGCTGGGAATCGAACTCGGGACCTCTGGAAGAGCACCTAGTGCCCTTACCCTCTGAGCCATCTCTCCAGCCCCCTTGATTTTCATTATTAAGATGTATTATATATTACATATATATATAATTCAAGTTTTCTTTCATTGCTGTGGAAAAATACCTGACAAATTAATTAAAAAGAAGGGAAGGCCTTATTTCGGCTCATAGTTTGAGGATAGTCAGTCATCCTGAGGAAGGTATAGTAGCAGGAGCCTGATAAAACTAATCATACCCTGTCTACAGGTACAGATCAGAGAGAGATGCAGGCTGTGATGAGCTAGCTTCATCCTCTTCCCTCTATATTCCCACTGATACTCTCAGACCATGGCATGGTTGTACCTACATTCAGCATGGGTTTGCCCACCCAGTGGGAGGACTGAAAACTCCCTCACAGACACATCAGAAGCGTGTCCACTGGAAGATGGTGAATCAAGTCTAGCGACAATGAAGATTAGTGAGCATTCCCACATCAAGGCCTTGTTTATGTGCATTGTATGAGCAGCCCTCTAGTTTGAACAAGTCCCACATGCTTCTGTCTGTGCATAATGTGAGAGTAGTCCTCAGATTTGATTTGCTAGTCTTCTATTTTGTATTACAGAACTCCAAATGATTATTGCTTATGGGAAACATTATGCTCTTATCTTTGTAACTAGACCAAATTGTTTTGTAGTTGCTTAAAAAAATTTATAGATATTTTGAATCTTATAAAATCTGATACTAAAAATCATAGAACCAAAGTCATAGTAGTTGAAATATCTCCATTAAAATCACTCCATTGTCCTCTAACTGACACCCACTAATATCCCTGTGCCTATAGTCATGGAGAACAGCTTTCCTACTCTTTGTGAGTAATAAGGAATAACTTGGTGTTATACCCATTGTGCCGACTAGTTTTTTATCTAGTCAGTAGAGAAAATGCTCTACAAGACTGGTTTGTAGGCAAGCCTCTGTTGTATTTTCATTCACGATGTAGAAGGGACAAAACCATTGTGGGTGGCACTACTCCTGACCTGGTGGTCCAGTAATCATCTCTTCTCCATAGACTCTTCATCAGCTCCTGCCTCCATGTTCCTGTCCTGTTTGAGTTCCTGTCCTGACTTCCTTTAATAATGGATTGTGAAGTGGACATGTAAACTGAAATGAACCCTTTCTTCCCAAGATGTTGATGGTCATGGTGCTTTATCACAGCAACAGGAGCCCTAGCTGAGACAACCACCTATATTTCATAAATTCTACAGTGAATTCTTTTTTATTTAAGTATTTCTAAAACACATATATTATAATATTGCTAAACTGTGTGGTGGTGGCCCATGCCTTTAATCTCAGCACACGGGTGGCAGAGGCAGGCGGATCTCTGTGCGTTCGAGGCCAGTCTGGGAACAGAGCGAGTTCCAGGACAGGCTCCAAAGCTACACAGAGAAACCCAGTCTCAAAAAACAAAAAACAAAAAATTTCTATGTTTTGGCATTTCATTTTTCTCTGGGGGATGCAAAATATGCCATTCTATATTCAGTGAAATAAAATAGCGTAGCACTCCTGCAACTTGAAGAATAATTGCATAGATTGAAAGGAAAAGAGTTGTTGAAAACTCAAAATAACTCCATAGTTCTAAAATTAATTCACAAATTGCTATGGATATTTAATAGCTTTGAGATGTGGATCAATTTTTTGAGCTATCCACCAGCCTTGTGCTTTCCTTCCTTCCCCTTCCTTTCTTTATTGTGAGCAGCTATTTAATGTGTATATGTTATGACTTAAAGAATTTTTGGCCTTGAACTCTTTGCTGTCCGTGACGTCACATTACTTACCTTTCATTTGTAAGCAGATGGTTAAAGGAAACTTTCCATATCATGATGGTTTGTAAACGTCACGGGAAAGGATGCTGGGAAAGGAAACAACCTGGCTATGTTTGAGCCACAGCTCAAAGCAGAAAGAATATGAAAATGAGATATTACATGAAACCCAGAGCATGAGAGAGAATGCTTAAGGAAGCAGAGATTCTACAGAAGATTTTAAGGGGCAGAGTCATGTACAACTGGTATGTCAGTAAACGACCTGAAGAAGTAAGAAGGCTAGGTCACCATGGGTTTCCTGTATCGTGCTGGGGAAGAAGCTTTTCTAGAGGGTGTTGTGAATTATATGGGGAATAATTACCTTAAAAACTACTGAAGCTGCAATGTGTGAAATGTCTAGAATGGAGACTCAACTAAAGTCTATTAAATCTAATCTTCGATTTAGAAGGATGTATTTTAAATTACAGAAGAGGTAACTAATATAGAAAAGCAAATTGAGAGGATCTAATTAAATGTTAGGGTGGAAAAGTTTTGGTTATCATTTACCTTCATAAGGAAAAGTAAAGATTTTTGTTTGCACACAGTGTAGCCGTATTCATAGTTCTGAAATACCCATTAAAATAGGGATGGAGAAGGGACTTGTCAAAAATAGAGAAACAAAGATGAATTCATTTGGGGACGTGCAGAATTTTTAATTCCATCTTCATGCCGGTGTATGTTCAGCTGACAGAGCACCATTTTCTTCCTAAGACTGAGATTGGGTCTCTCTGTTTCTACTTTCATGAGTGTTTTTTTTTTTAGTATGTGGCTCTTAAGTTTTTTAAAATACATCTTTTTCTATTTCTATAGTTACACTTTTATTTTTATATTAATGTGATGATTGCATTAAATTTTGAGTATTTTGATGTCTTTATATTATTAGAATAATTCATTCTTGGATGTGACATCCAACTTTGTTCTTTTATTATCTTGTTAGACTTGCCTGCTAATACTTCATTGAGAACTTGAGTTCTTTAGTTACTCTAGGAAACTTTAGGAGTCACCAGTGTACAACTGATAAGGAATGTGGATGACTGACAGGAAAGTGTGGCAACTGAAGCTAAGAAATGGTCACAGATATATTAATGATGTTAATGATAGCATATGATGTTGAGGCATTGATTCCAGACAATGTTGTGAATAGTTTGGGAATATTTACTCTAAGAATGGGGCACTGCTTATTTTCTGCTATGCTTATTGTAATTTTACAAGTGAGGACAGAGTGAGCAAGTTATAGAATACCCCTCAGCCCTGGGCTCCACATCCAACCTGTCTTACTTCAGAGCGCATGCTTCAGCCATCAGTGCTAATGACTGGATTCTTCTGCAGTTGCCTAAGGAGAACAGCAAACTGGGCCAAAGACTCTGGGAAGGAGCACAGATAAAGATTTTGGAGGGAAGATTTTTTTTTAAAGAAAAAGTAGTTTGGGAAGAAAAGTAAGAAAATTTGGGGTTTAGATTTTTGTATTATTTATTCATAATAAAGTGAGAATGCATCAATTAATCTTATACAATTAAGCTGTAACAATCTTCCATTACAACATCAGAGGATATAGTGCCTTTACATCATGCTCTGTTAGACGGGGGATTTATTTTTCACATTTGAAGGTGTCTATTAGTCATATACTTCCTGTTAAAGAACGTTACAGTTGGCTGTGACTTTCCGATCTTCATGTTATTTTCTTAGAGGTGAGTTCAGTGACTATTGGAGAAATCAACCTGGTGAGACATTAACAGCTGGTGGCTAAGGCAGCTTGATCAAAATTCAGATCGGTGCATTATTGTCATTTGGGATGACATTCAACCATGACTAAGCCAACTGTTCTAATAGTTTGAATCTGCAGGATACTTTCGCCATTGTGAAAAGTGTAAGGTAAGAAAGACATTGCTGTAAAAATATAAGTAGACCACAAGTTAAATAATCAACTAAATAGACTAGGAATGGTTCTCTCATCCATAATTTGATGAACCAGAATGATGTGAGGTATTGTTCTTGAAGCCATGGTTACAGTAAAAATGACCTGTCTGAAAGGTGTTAGAACTGGCAAATGTAGACAGAGTATAAGTCCATTCAGTTTCCAAAGAATACGTTGCTTGGTAGCTTCTTAATTGTTTTTGTTGGGTGAATTCTATTTTCCCCTTAAAAAACAACCAAGTAAATTTCCAAAACATTTATGTAAAATATACATTAGGAGCCGGGTGGAAGTGGCACATGCCTTTAATCCCAGCATTAGGGAGACAGAGACAGGCGGATCTCTGTGAATTCGAGGCCAGCCTGGTCTACAAGAGCTAGTTTCAGGACAGGCTCTAAAGCTACAAAGAAACCCTGTCTTGAAAAACAAAACAACAACAACAAAATACACATTAGGTATGTCAGTACAGACCTGCAATGCTAGCACTTGAGAAATGAATGTGAAACAGAAAGGAATTACCATATTTGCTTAACTTCTCCAAAGATTTTGAGGACTGACATAGTGTGCAAACAATTACCACAATCAATGCTTGGTTTTGTATTGGTAGAAAACAATCCATAGTCACAAGCAGATTCAACAGGGATTTCTTCTTTGAGGTCTTCTAGGGCTTTGAGATGATGAATCTTGATTCTCAAGTAGACTGTATCATGGATTCAACTAAAAGACAAGATACTGGGAAATACTGTAAGAGATTTTAAGATATTTGAAATTTGAACATTTACTCTAAAGGTGGCAGTGGCAACCTAGGCACTTGGAAATGAAAGAAGGAAGTTTTGCTTTTCACCTGTTTATCTTCACTCTCACCGGCAAGATCATCTACCATGTTGCAGCTTCCTTCCTTGCCTACTATCAGAAGCAGGCTTCATTTATCTGGACTGCAGATCTCCGGTTCTCCTGGAACCGGCCAAGCCTTCATTGAAAGATGAGGATTTCAGAGAAAACCAGCCTAATGTAATGAACAGTTACTAAGTTCACGTGCTCTTCTTTGTGTTTAAATATAGCTGTTTTTGAACTACCCAGAAAACATTATATGAGCCAATGTAAACTGTCCTTGAATGTATGTCCAGTTAATCAGTTCTGTTACCTTAGAGAAACCTGAATAACACAGTCGTTTAAATGATGACATTTTTAAGGTTTTCTCTGAACTTGGAGCCAATATTTCAGTCAAGCCAATGTAGGTAGACGTTTCTGTCCTGCAAGCTGCTCCCAAGTAATCATACAGACATTTATATAAATTATAAATGGTCTCCCAGTAGCTTAGGCTTGTTACTAGCTTACTCTTATATTTTAAATTTAAATTAATGCATATTTCTTAGCTATGCTTTGCCACATGGCTTGGTACATTTTCTCAGCATAGCATGACCATCCTGTTCCTTTCTGTGTCTGCTAGCAACTCCCGACTCTACCCTTCTTCCTCCAAGAATTCTCAGTTTGACTCTCCCACCTAACCTTTCCCTGTTCAGCTATTGACCAATCAGCTTCTTTATTAAACCAATCACAGTGTTCACATGGTGTAAGGAATATTCCACAAGTCAGCAATTTTTAATTTTTTGTAATCATACCTGCAGTCAGTGAAATACTTATTAAAATGGAATAGTGGGTTAGAAGTGATCATCTAATGTTTATGCTTAACATTGTGCCTGGGAAACAGTAATCCCTAGATAATGAAAACTACTAGAACCCATCCTAAAAACACGTAAGACCATATTAGTTTATATACATTTAGTACTTTCTATAAAAATTCTACTTTCATTATCATTAATATGAGCACCAAAGAAAATGGACTTTATGATAACATAAGACACTATCTTCAGTATCTTCAAAATCAATAAAATCCACACACAGCGTAAGATGAAAGAGCTCATTTTTACTGTAGATATATAGCATTACTTTTAAACTCAGGTATGTTTAGTCATGTTAGCAAATATCCTTCTTGTGGATGGATAGATGGATGGTTGGATGGATGTATTCATTGTGGATGAACAGGAAATAATTCCTCACAACTGACGTGATGCACAACCTATTTGATGAACAAATTATCAAATAAAGGAACACCACTCTTTCCAAAGAGGTGTCAGTGTTACCAGGCAAAAATAATGTGATTTATTTATTTAAAAGAAATATTAAATAATTATTTTCTGTATCTTGTGACTTAGGGTTTATGTCTCTTTGCTTTGAGTTCCCAGTGTAATATAGTACCTCTCAAGAATTAAAAAAAAAGACTAGAGTATTAGATCTCTTTGGTACATTTAATGGAACTTAGATTTTTTTCGTATTGATTTTTTCTTCTTATTTTGAAAATAATCCCTCTGTACCAAACGCAGCTGCACCCTTAATGACCAGCATTTGTGAACTAGGTAAAGCACAGATTGTAAGAAATGCTAGAGGTAGCTAAAGTTCTTGTCCACCATTAAATCACACCCTTAAGTCATAAACATGCATTGTACCCTAAAGAACAAAATCTTATTTCTTCAGGGAAGAAATTTGTGGACTGTCTTGATACAAACAAAATTTAATTCTTGTGGCTACAGACAGGGCTCACTGGTTAAGATCACATGTTGCTTTTATAGAGGACCTGAGGTTGTTTTCCAGCCCCACATGGTGGCTCACAGCCATTTCCATGTATAATTCCAGGGGATCCAACACCATTTGTGACCTTCAAATGCATCAGGCATGCATGGGTACACATACATAAAATACAGTGAAACACACCCATAAAATAGGATAAATAAATATGAAAAATATAAATGATGATTCTTACGATAGGTGTTTATTATATTTCATGAACTTCAAAGTCAGTTCATGTTAGTGTTTATAAAATATTTTCCCATACATCTTCTTGAAATATTTGAAGAACTACCATTTTATAATTCCTAGAAAGATGCTAGTAGCTTATAATTTTAAAAATATAGTTATTAAATGTATAGCAATATTATAAATATGTATTTATATTTAAATATAAATATAAACATAAGAAATGGATTACATCAGCAGATATATGTTTTCATTCTGGTAGTTAAAAATATGCAAGTATTAAGAAGGAAAATAGTATGTTTAGAAAGTTAGAATTAAAATAGGCAATGTCATGGGCTTATGTGTCCACAAATTCATTCACTGAGCCTTTAACCTTGATATGTAAAAATGTGACAGTATCTGTTATATGGTCTTTAGAGAACTGATGAAGGTAAAATGGTTTAAGGAGTTTGGTTTTACATCTGTCTTTGTAAATTTTAGCTGGAGCCATGTTAAATGAAAAAGTAATTTCTTTTAAAATGTACATTTCTAGTTAGGCCTAGCGTCAGCCACCTACCACACCCAATAAATTATAGATCACATAGTATCAGAACAGTTTTTATGTTTATACCAAATCAATATATATTCTATATTTTTCCTTTCATATGTGTGATGTATAAAATTTAGTGTTTCAAATCATCAGTTGCTTCAATTATTTCTTTTTCTCTGCTCTATAGAAAACAGTTGTGTTTATTTTCATCATTATATAATACCAAATAAATATTTTTCAGGCATAGGAAGTTCATATGGTACTTTATACATAGACAAAGAAAGAAAAATAAAAACCAATTCATGCATTATAATAATTTGATAATAAGACATTTATGATTTAATTTTTAATAATTCTTATTAAATTTCAGTCATTAAAAACAGGTACTATTTTAATGACAATTTTCTGTAGTGAAGCTGATGAATTTCTATTTTATAGTTACCAAAATGCCTTCAAATTGAAATAATTGATTTCTTCACAAATTCTTACATTTGTTCACTTTAAGGGCACTTTTGAGATGTAAGACATAGCATAATAATATACTACCATAAGTTCATCTTTTGGTTTTCATATTAAAAAAACAAAAACAAAAATCAGGAGATTCTGATTTCAATTCTAGAACTGAAAAGAAACATATAAACCTAAATTGGATTTCCATCTTCAATTTTTTTCTGCTTCTGTTAGACTTCTGTATGACAAGAAAAAGAAGCTGAAGTATAAATGATCATCTTAAGGTTAGGAGTCCTCTGAGAGTGGGGACTCGAGTGTGTGGACTGGAAAGGAAAATTGAACACTATACAGTTGGAGCAAGAGAAAGACGTTTCCTCCTCTTCAACCTGCCACTCTCATGGTTACACAGGAAGTTGCTGTGTGGTTATAAATGTTATCTTTAGGGTGCTTCATGCCTTCTTCGATTTCAAGAGAGCAATATAACCAAATATCCAACATTCTTTTACTCTTTGAAATGTAAGTTTAATTTTAAATAATGTCAATTCAAGCCAACTAACTGTGTATACTAAAATAAAATTAATTAAAATTATGAAGGAAATAACCCAAGTGGGCAGAGCAGGTAGCTGTTCCCCTTTAACCTGTACTGTTTCTATTCCCAGCCTTTATGCAGCTTCTGCGTCCCTGGGCATTGTGATTCTACACATCCAAGAGCTCACTAGCAAATAGTGCTAAATTAATATATATTTCTCTCCCTTAAAGATTTATTTTAATTTTTCTTACTTTTTATTGTGTGTGCATGTGCCTGTGCATGTGTACATGATGTGTGTGTGGGTACACACTGGCCTGTGCATGTGTACACGATGTATGTGTGGGGTACACATTGGGGCAAGAAGAGGACACTGGATCCGCCTAGAGCTTGGGTTAGCGGGTGTTTATAAACTGCCTGGCACAGGTCTTGGGAACTGAACTCGGGTCTTGTAGAAAAGAAGGAAGTGCTCTAAACTGAACAGCCTCCAGCATCGATTTCTCTCATTTTTGAGGATATGCAAAATTGCTTTAGGAGACTACACAATTAAATTCTTCAAAGAATAACCAATTTAAGATTACAATTTGACAAAAACATCTAATATATATTTACAAATACAGTAAATGTGAGCCACATACTGTTTATTATTGTTATACATGAATATGAAGAAGCTTGAAAGTATAGTGCTTAATATTTGTTTTGTGACTATGGCAAATGACATTAAGTATGATTATAATCTATTTTGGAGATACAAATGAAGACTTTGCTCAATATCTTTGAAAACCAACCATTCCCATTGGCCATTGAGCATGCACTTGTGCCTAATGGATTCTAGTAGATGCCCCTCCTCCTCTGACCACTTTTCTGTCTTTTCTTACAATGCAAACGTCTTGAATCCCTAAGAGGCCCATGTCACCATTACTCAGGAACAGCTTCTTATTAAATTCACTAAGACCTGGTAATAAGAGTATGTCTCACCCATTAATAGTTTTGTGTTTGTAAAAGGTACTTATGGAAGTAGAATTCAAACTGCTGTCAAAAGGTAGAGCTTTATATTGCTGCAGTGGTCTTGAATTTTAATGGTATTAAAAGAGACATTTGATAAAATATAGTAGACGCTTTTGTGTTCCTTTCTGCTCCATTTCTATATTCTACACTTCTAGAATAATTTCATACTTGAAGCTAAAATTTTAAAGGAAAATCTTGAAACTAAGAATTACAAAATTGATGGTTTTGCTGTTTTATATTTGTAAATATAAGCCAGTTCTAACATAAAGACCATGGGGTACCAGAAAAAAGTAGAACACAAGGTCTTTCACAGGAGTTTTGTAGCCAAGACTTTCAAGCTTATTTCTTAAGTACACATTTGAATCTCATTGCTGAATTGAAAAATATTACTATTCTTTACTGATAATTTCTTATAGCTACAAAATTCAATGTGATGTTTTGATATATGTTTATATAGTAGAATAATTAAACTCAAGCAAGTAATTGTATATCAATCACCAGACTTGTAGTTGACAGTATAATGGTGATTGCATGATGCTGTCTATGGTGGTAGGAAATGGGGAATGGAGACATAGTTCAAAGGGCTCAAAGCTTCAGGTTGGCAGTAATAGTAAACTGTAGCCATCTCTTGTACAGCAGAGTGATTATGCTTAATAATGCATTGCATGCTTCATAGTTGTTGAAATAGTAGATTTTAAAATGGTCTTACCATGATTTTGCTTTAAATTTTTCAAGTGGTATAAATAACTTGAAGAAATGAGACTACAAAGCAAATAAAAATACTTTTCAACTAACTGTCATTAGTGTAACTTTATGAAAATAACATATTAATAAATTTACCAAATATAGAAAAAGAGAAAGAATGTAGCTCATAATGAACTACTGGCCTCCTTAATAGCTACTATATTCTCAGTAAAGTTTGTTTTTCAGAAGGAAGTTAATGACTACCTCTAAGAGAATAAAACTTTAATATTAATAATTTACTGAATCAATAAGTTTGGTCAGTAGTTTATTTATGTTGAAGAGCATGGTATTTCTCTGCCTGAGTGTCAGTAAAGTACAGCTAAATCCTTAAAACTGGTTTTACTGGTTAAAGACATCGACAATTGTTGATGTTATAAAAAGAACTAAAATTAAGCTTCCTTTCCATCTCTCTCCCAAAGAGACAGCTTCTGTCTTACCCCCTTCTCCCCACTTCTCCCCTTCCCCCTCTGTTTTTCTTTCTCTCTGACTCTCTCTTCTTTCCCCCTTCTCTCATTACCCCTTTTCCCTTTCCTTCCATAACCCACTAAATAAATATCCAACCTCACTCTGAAAAAAAGAACTAAAAATATAGAAATTTATTAAAAGCTCTTATGCCATAATTCATCTGATGCCTCAGATTTGACTCAATTCACCGTCTTGCAAGCACTTCCCACCAGGAGCAGATAGTCATTTATGCATGTATTTGCTAATTTACTTGTGTGCATAGTGTGTATATGTAAGTTCATTGCACATATGGGGGTGGAGGCCCAAGGTAGATATTGGATGTCTTCCAGAACCACTTCCCGCTTTTATATTTCAAGAATTATTTTTAATATTATTTATGTATCCATGTATTTCCCTGTGTGGGTGTGCTACAGGTTTGTCCACCCTTCTTCTTCTAGCCTAGAAGAATGTGAGCCCATGGAAGGTGTATGCTGCCTGACTTGAGTGCTTGGAACCAAAGTAAGGTTCTTTGGAGGAGCACCCAGTGCTCCCAACCACTGAGTCATCTCTCCAGTCTCTATTCCTTTATCTCTGAAGGCAGAGTCCCTCCCTGAATCTAGAACCCATCAATGGGGCCAGTGGGTAGTAAATGAGCTCTCAGAATCTGCCTGTTTTTACCCCACCCTATCCATAATAAATGTACTGGTTGACATGCCCAGTTTTTTCTTTTGATTTGGCAATTTAAAACTAAGGTTTGTGTATTCCCTGGGCAAGTACTTTAGTGACAGTCATTTCCTAGCCCAAGGGTTGATTTTTTTTTCTTTTGAGGGTCATCTCCAAAATTATGAAACACCCATTCTATTACCCTTAACCCTATAAACAGTTATTAAATACTCATTTTATATTTTTGGCTTTGTCGTTTTTTTTCCTGATGGAAAAATGGACATAAGTTACTTAACATACTTAATTCCTCTGTTGTAAAGTCAACACTTACTGTTGCATGATTAAAGGAAGGTCCACAAGAACCCATAATAAAGGATGGGAAATGTTTATTGCGGGTAGCAATAAGAGAGCTGCTGTGTTGCTCTGCTCTGTGGGCACTAAGAGCTGCAAACCGAACTCTGACCACCAACCAAGTCAAAGTGGAAAAGGGGGGCAAGCGTTCTTCCTATCTGTGCTTACAGTATCTCAGAGCATGTCCAAATTGGCCAATATCTAAAAGGCTGTTGGCTGAAGGAGTTCCCATAGAGCATGGGACTCTTAAACTCAGGGTCATGGGTTTGTACCCCACTTTGGGCATTATTAAGTAAACAGAGACTGTCCTTGCATTTCCCAGCCACCCAAACCCAAACAATAACACAAAAGCTATAGTAATTAAACCACTGTTTGACCAATGGCTCAGGCATATTCCTGGTTAACTCTTACATCTTGAATTAACCCATTCCTATTAATCTGTATATTGCCACGTGGCTGTGACTTACTTAAGGTTTTGGCATCTTTCTACTCCAGCAGCTACATGGCATCTGCTGGATTTTGCCTTCTTTCTCCCTCTGTCTCAGTTTGGATATCCCACCTAACTATATTCTGTCCTGCCATAGGACAACACAGCTTATTTATGAACCAAATAGTAGTAAAACATATTCACAGCACATAGAAGGGCATCCCACATCAACTTACAACTATAGAAATCATTTTGAGTTATTTTTATTATTTTTAATTATGTGTTCATATTTGTGCCATGCATGGGTATGTACTTGTGAATACATTTTCTTTAAATGCTTGTTATAAGAAAATCCAAGTTGTTAAAAAGGAAAAAATGCAGTCCAACCACAGAAAGTCCCTGGAGTTCACTTCAGGCATAGCAGTCTAAAGAGCTTAAAGGATCTGTTAGTTGGTGAAACTGATAGAAAAGAAAAATGACACTACTGTTTGAAAAACAAACATTTTAAAGTCTGTGGAAATGACCCAAGGACATCTAACGAATGAAGAACCATCTCTTAGAACTCTACTAAACCTTATAAGACTTGAAAGAGAGACATTTGAATCAAGATATTCTGATTTCCCTCCCTTATCGGTGACATGGAAACAACATAGTGTAGCAGATAGTCCAAACCATGGGGTTCCTTTTCCAGTTAGAGTACTCTCCTTCTGGAGGAGATAGAATCCCTGCTACATCTTTTCTCAGCCTGACTTCTGCTGTTTATTATTGAATTTAAACTGGGTATCTTTGTTTCTGATGGAGACTACTGGCTGTCTTGTCTCACTCCTTGGACACACCATTTGTCTTACATAAACCCCATTGAGAATATTATCATATTGTCAGAATTGTATAGCACACGGCATCCCATCAGATCACCCTTGATCACATATTCCAATGTGTCCACGCAAGGAGTAAACTGTGGCAGAGGGCTAGAAAAGAGGTACTCAATGTGGCAACACTAGAAAGGGAAGGGTAATGAAAAATAAAGCATGCAGTGCAGCTCAGGATTCTAAGATTCATCTTCCAGGAGGTATAGGAACTTTGGGGCATTAAGAAAAGGGAAGTAAGATAATCTGAAAGACGACTGCATAGCTGTGTTGGGGTATTCACTATATTATCATCGCTGAGACTAAAGTCTATAGATAGATATATAATAGAGGGAAGACTTTTTTCTCATGGTTCTATGGGTTTTATTTCATCTAACTGAGCATAACAATAATGGGAAGCTGCTGGGTAAAGATAGATTCTCCCAAGTATATGGCCCTAGAGATTGGTTTCCTTCAGGAAGACCTGTCTTGTGCAGCTCCTTCTCCTTCTGAAAGCTTATTCATATTTTCCGTCCATCAATGGATTGAACTATTCACTGTGCTTTATTGCTCATGATTGAGTTATCCCTGGAAGCACTCACACACACACACACACACACACACACACAAATATGTGTTTTACTGATCTTATAGTCATTTCTCACTCCAATAAGTTGAAAATAAAGACTAAAGAACACAAGGGGTTGCATATCTAGCAGAGCAGATAATTTTGGCTAAGCTATGTTCTGGTTGAACATACAGGATCATCAGGCTGGAGTTCCTGGAGGTAAGAAAGCTGCTCCAGTTAGTTTCAGAACCTCATTACAAGATTTTTGTGTATTAAACCTATTATTCCTGGTATCTGTGGTAATTATAAGGAAATATAAATAGCTCACAGGCAGTCAACAGGAGAACAAGAAATCAAATTACAGGAAAGAAAAATAGGGTCAAAATTGTTGTCATTCACTGACCTGGATCATAAGGGAACCCAACAGAAAGAGGTAAGGCTAAGAGAGCAGATACTCCATACTCACCCAGAGCTCAGCACTTAGGAAGAAGGCATGTCTACCAAGATCAATTACATTGTCCCTTGGCATGTCCCAAGCCATGGCAAAGTGGTTCTGTCAGAGGGAAAAATGCTGCCCTTGGAGTGGCAAGTGGCAATCCTTTCTTCTAGTAAATGGCGGCAACAGCTGATGAAGAAGTTCGAGCCTAAGGACCCATTTAAAAAAGTGGAAGTTACAGTGAGAGGCAATTTAGGGTTGATGGATAGATCCATCAGGGACATGAACTGAACTGTAGGTCAGCTGGTCTGCTAGAGAGAAATGAACGAAAACGACAGCTGGGAGGAGCCCTCACAGAATCAAAATACATCAGATGCTTAAGTGGGAAATGTTCTCAAGAAAGAAGACTAAATTAGAATAGATTAAACTCTAAGTATTTTATGTTATGCCCAAGGCATTCTTGAAAACAGGAGACGAATCAGCCACTGTTAGTGGAATTAAACAGCTGGTGAAATCCTGAGCGAAATGAAAAGATCCAAACCTCTGCCATTCCTGGGAGATTCTCTGTCTACCCCGACAGCATTCGAAGCCCCCCACTCTGGAACAACAAATGAATAACTTAAATAATAAAATGAGCTTATCAGTTACTGGATATGTCATTTATAATATGTTCCAGATGGAGAATATGAAGCATCCCTAGCTAAATTGCCCAGCTTCCTGTAACAAATTGTAAGACTTGAAACAAACAAACAATTGAAACAAAAACAAGAAAGCACGACTGCTACTGTCAGGTGACATGATCTATAAAGAAAGTCCCAAGAAACCCACTAAAAACTACTAATAGTAACAAGTTCAGCAGGGCTGTCGAGTTATGATCAATGTAGAAATCCACTATGTTTGTCTGCACTTACATTGAATATCAAAAAAAGATATTAAAGCAATACTATTTATAGTTCCATTAAAAACAACAAAATTGGGCTTGGGATGTAGGTCAATTGGTAGAGTGTTTGCCTAGCTGCTCATAACTGGGTTAGGTGACCTAATCCTAGCATTCTTCTGGTAAAAGAGGAATGATGAGGATTTAAAGGCCATCATCTCAGCATATCATGTTCCAGGCCATGTGGATTATATGAGACCCAGTTGTAAAACAAGAATCAAAAACAACCAACCCTTAATAGTAAATCGATGAAAGAAATACCAAACTATTTCTGGGACTTCAGAATATTTTTGGAGGACATTAATATCTAAATAAGTTGCCAGCTGTACACATTAATGGAAAAATGTTTGTATTATTAAAGTGGAAGCATTCCCATAATTCTTCTACAGGTTTAGGGTGACACCTACCAAAATGCTACCTGACTCATAAAAATGTATGAGATAATGCTAAAGTTCATATGATATTACAAGTGACAAAGAATATCTAAAGTAAATAGAAAAAGAACAAAATTAGAAGACTCCCATATCTTGATTTAAAGCTTAATACAAAGCAGCCATACTCAAGATAATATGATAACATGTAGGCTAGACATAAAGACATCCAATTATAGAATACTGAATTAAACTCAAGCATCTGTGGTTAACTGATATTTGACAAGAATACCCAGGACAATTCAACAGGGACTTACTATTTTAAAAATTGCATTGAAACACGTATATATCTATGTGCAAGCAATAAAATTGAAGTTTCACATTTTAGAATTGTACTTAAAATGGGCAAAAGTCTTGAGTATGAGAAGTAAAAATATAAATATAAAAAGAAATTGCAAGTAGTATTTTTGAAATGGATTTGTAACTATGACTCCAGATACACAAGGAACAAAATGAAAGTAAGTAAAAGTTCATGAAAATTAAAAATTCCAGTGACTCAAATGACATCAAGAGACAACCCACAACACAGGAGAAAATACTGAAAATAATTATATCTGTTGAGACATTTGTGTCTGTGTTACAAAATAACTCTTAAAAGTCAGTAAGAGAAAAAATGGACAAAGATATAATCATTCTTCCAAAGAAAGTTACACAGTAGTCGATTTTATATGCTCAGTGTCAGAACTCAACATATGACCTATGGGTAAAGAAAGTCCATATTGTGGTAATGTTTTATTACAACTTTTGTTCTGCAGACACAAGAAGCAGTAAAAGTAAAATATACAGAAAAAAATAAAAAAGATAAAAAGCCCCAAGAAAAAAGGTAGATAAAGAGAAACAGGTTAAAAGAGCTAGCCAGAAATGAGCCTAAGCCAGGTCAAGCAGTCATAACTAATAAGAAGTCTCATGTCATGATTCGGGAGTTGGTTGGTGGTCCAAAAGAAAAAGCCTGGTACAGCTCCCTGGTGATATTATAGCTGTGTGACATCACAGTGCAGTACATCGTTCATATGATTAGGATGATGCCTGCAAACAAACACTGTTCCTCTCCTCTTCCTGAGTGTAGATTTCTCCTTCTACTTATTCCCTCTTCCCAC
Organism: Bramus lutescens; assembly: GCA_001685075.1. NCBI lineage: Eukaryota > Metazoa > Chordata > Mammalia > Rodentia > Cricetidae > Bramus > Bramus lutescens. Next base: position 24,320 of record LOEQ01006929.1, on the reverse strand, counting down.
CAGCCCCGCCTATCCTTTCTCTGCCTAGCTATTGGGCATTCAGCTTTTTACTAGACCAATCAGGTGCCTTAGACAGTCAAGGTGAAACCAATGTTACACAACTTTACATAATTAAACAAATGCAGCACAAACAAATGCAACACGTCTTTACACAGTTAAAGTAATATTCTGTAGCATAAACAAATTTAACACACCTTTGCCTAATTAAAATAACACTCTATAACTGATAGTAGAAATGTTTTAGAAATTTTAATTTACTATTTGAGAGTTTCATATCTGTATGCAATATATTTTTGTTCATTTCCACTCCACCTTCCCTCCCTCCAACCCCTCCTAGATCACTCTCTTATCCCTCATCCAAGTTGATGTTTTCTTCTTTTATTGTTATAAATCTAGTGAATACAAAATAATGCTATGCAAACCCACGTGGATGTGAAACCTTGTTATATATTTCATTTCATCATTTCAATACGTTCATGAAGTTTAGATTATTTACCTGATTTTGCTAGTTATATGAACAGAAAACCCAAGTAAAGAACAGAATTTACTAAACTTTCACAATGAGCTGGTGGAAAAGCTTGAATAAAGACTCTGACCTACCCCTTGACACTTCCTCAGTTTGTCCTTCACTTTTTTAAAAGTAAAAATTATATTTTGTTTAAAAAAACACTGAGTTTGATAGTCTATAGTCAACATTTTAGAAAAGAACAGGATCCCTAAAAAGGTCAAGAGAAATGGGACATTTTTCTAACACACTGCTTTTGTAGGAGGAAATGGTATTGAAGGGCCGGCCCAGTAGGTTTTCTAATGGTTAAGCAAAGGATTACCTCTGAGCTATCCATTTATAACCAAGAGAAATTAAGCTCAAAATGTTGTAAACAAATACGTGTAGCAAGGTAATTCATGTTAGCTAACATGAAAAGGGTGATACACTCATGCAACAGAGCTTCATTCAGATATAGAAATGAATGAACTTTCTTATACGTGAGAAAATTTGAATTAACTTGAAAACTGTGCTGTGTGGGCAAATCTTCAATAGAAGATCATGCTTGATTCCAAGCTAGGTGAAATTCCTCATTATCTTTAAGTCTACAAAGATATAAAATAGTTAAGTATTTCCTTGGGCTGAGGCAAGGGGCAAGAAAATAGATAAGATAGGGATGGTAAAAGGTGTGAAGTTTATTATTGCAGTAATGAATTATTCTAAAATTGGAAGTGGGAATGGTTAACCATATCTAGATACACTAAACATGTTTGATAAATGCTGTTTAAGAGGCTATGTTTCTGGCAGGTGAGTTATCTCTCACGGAAGATGCTGTATAAAACTATAAAGAGTCCTTCCTATACCTATGCATTCAGGTGACAGGAAATTCACTCAAAATTTGATTCGTAAGGTAGTCAGTAGTAGAGAGACCAATATTATTTGACAGTAGTTAATGCAGATTTTAAGTCACACTTTCATTTTTGAAACTGAACATTTGATTTTGGATACAATTGTTGTTCTCGTCCATAGGGAAGATTGTTTCCAAAAAAATTTCTAAAAGTCCTTATGTAGGGCTGAGACCTCATGAGCTTTTTGTCATCTATACCCATGTTACCATCTCTAATGGGAAGTCTTTGTTTAGGTAATGTTTAGGGAACCATGTTGGTGGAGCTTGTGATATCTCTAGTAATCACAGCTTTACAGCACACTTCCAATTCCTCTTACTCTAACAGACTTTCTCCTCCCTCTTCCACAATGACGCCTGCATTAGGATCAAGAATTATACTGCAGATGTTTTAGGAGAAAGAATCTTATTTTCACATTAAAAACTATGTAGATGTATTGAAATGCCCCATAGTAATTCATAAATTTGTACAATTTTTATGTTTCAATTTCAGAAATAGTTCTAAAGGTCTCACACTTTATTTATCATGGTTTGCAACCTTAAATGATTAGCAGATAGTAAAGCAAATTAGATACTGATAAAATTCTACTTTGATGAAGCAAAAAATATCACATAGCAAAAAGAAAGCATATTTACCAATGCTGCTGGCATAACTGGATATCAATATGTAGAAGAATGAAAATAAATCCATATCTATCATCATGCACAAAACTCGAGTCCAAATGGATCAAAGACCTTAACATAAAGCGAGCTACTAAACTCATAGTAGAAAAAATAGGAAGTACGCTTGAATGCATTGGCATAAGAGACCACTTCCTAAATATAACCTAAGCAGCACAGATACTGAGAGAAACAATTAATAAATGGGACCTCCTGAAACTGAAAAGCTTCTGTAAAGCAAAGTACATGGTCAACAAGACAAAACAGGAAACAAGCCAACAGAATGGGAAAAGATCGTCACTAACCCCAGATCAGGCAGAGGTCTGATCTCGAAAATATAAAAAGAACTCAAGAAATTCGTCATCAAAAGAACAAATAATCCAATTTAAAAAATGGAATACAGACCTAAACAGAGAACTCTCAACAGAGGAATCTAAAAAGGATGAAAGACACTTAAGGAAATGCTCAAAATTCTTAGTCATAATAGAAATACAAATCAAAGCCACTCTGAGATTCCATCTTATACCTTTAAGAATGGCCAAGATCAAAAACAATGATGAAAACTTATGCCAGAGAGGTTGTGGAGAAAAGGGAACACTCCTGCATTACTGGTGGGAATGCAAACTGCACAGCCCCTTTGGATATCACTATTGCGATTTCTCAGAAAATTAGGAAACAACCTTCCTCAACACCCAGTAATACCACTNAAAAAAAATAATGACATCTTGAAATATGCAAGCAAATAGATGGAGGTAGAAAACATCATGTTTAGTGAGGTAACCCAGACCCAGAAAGATAATTATCATATGTATTCATTCATAAGTGGTTTTTAAACATAAAGCAAAAAAAAAACAGCCTACAAATCACAATCCCAGAGAACCAGACAACAATGAGGACTCTAAGAGAGACATGCAATGATCTTATCTACATGGGAAGTAGAAAAAGACAAGATCTCCTGAGTAAACTGGGAGTATGGGGATCATGGGAGATGGTTGAAGGGGAAAGGCATGGAGGGGAGCAGAGAAAAATATAGAGCACAATAAAATCAATTAAAAAAGGAAAAAATCTTTGACATAAAGATAAATATTATAGATGTTTTCAAGGATATACTAATGAATGTGAATTGGTGTGGTGCAGAGAACATTAAAAGAAATCATTGCTGTGTTACTAACAATTGTTATTCTTTGAAAAAAGGGTTCTTGGCAATCCAGTTTTTATAGAAAAGTCAGAGTTTTTCATTTCCAGTGGCTCAAGTACTCAAAACCCAATTATAGTCTCTCTGAGTACAAAGAGGAATACTGTCGGGAAAATAAACAGAAGGTGGAGGGAGTATCACGATGGGAAAGAGAATTTTAAACATGTCATATTTATCTAATATTACACCTTTAAGATTAACAACTAGAAAATGAAGGATAATACAGCAAAAAAAGATGAAAGTGCTCCTGAAAATATAAGATACAAATATTTATGTATATAGTGGACATGGATTAAACATTTTAACTAATATCAAAAATCAGTAGATGCTGCTACTGTTTAAAATCAATACAATATATTTATAAATATACAAAACTGAAATGATTAAAAAATAGATGCAAAATGAGAAATCATTTTCTACAACTTACTAATTAATACTAATGCATAAAATAGCTTACAGTTTTTAGCAACCTTATTTTTATCTTAAAGTTGAATCTTAAAATCATGTCTTGAAAGGCACACAAAGGTAGAGATTATCTGGACTACTGAAGTAGTTCTTAATGAAAATTTCAAAATCCCCTATAATCTTTCCTTACAATATTTAGGGAGAGTTGAGTATTTCTGGATTAGATCAGATATTAGCCCTAAATATTATGTCTAATATTACATCATACAGATTATTATATCGATATAGCACTAAAAGTTTTAGTTCAATAAATGACAGAGAAACTTTTAAAGTATCTCAGAATGAAAAGAAATTATCTTTCCAAATCAGTGTAAATATATTATACTTAATTTAAATATGTCTAGAAGTTGATGAATCAGAGTTTAAATGCTTGTATACAGTAGACAAGAAACTTGGTAAAGATAAACTTCACCCAGAAGGCATACAAGCAGTACAGGGCTAGAGTTAGAATATTAATTGTACCATCTGTACCACTACAGGCAACTTAATTATTGAGTATCTATGTGCCCACTTTATTCCAGGTAGTGATAAGATCGTACTCCCATGGGTGTGGTAGGAGAAAATTAAACATGTGTGTAAATGTCTTCTACAGTATCTGTAATAAGATGTACTTACTTACATTTGGAAAATTGAACTTCCTGAATGCCTTCTGGTGTAAAAGCCTAATATGTGACCCCAGAGATGCCAATATAAAGAAAATATATCCCTGACCTAGAAAGTTTCACAGCATTGAAGCCCAGATATTTTGGCTATGTTCTAATAAGTCTGTAGCTGAAAAGATTTTGTACTAAGAAAGACAGCTTCTCAGATTGTTTTCTTAGAGTGCTATAATAGACTTCAAATGCAATATATATGACATTAAGCAAAATTGCAAGACAGATAAGATTTAGGAAATATTAGGATAATGATCACTACACAAATATTACAGACACTGTGTTATATGTTCATACACTGTGAAGAACTCTTTATTAAAAAACATACAAAGTCTCATCTTAGCATTTGGTGGTGGAGCTGTTGCTATACACATTGTAGTACAGCAATTCTTATGAAAACATCCACATAATGTCTCATACACATAGTACCTGCAAAACAAGAGAAAAGAAATAGTCCATAGTTTCAAATAATATCAGTTAATTAGTGATTGATCCTTGTTTATATATCTCACTCTCTTTTTTTGATTTTTATCTCTTTATTGAAGAAATTATGAAACTTTTGCTTTATAACCCAAAATATAGTGAATTAAAATGTTTTTATAATTGTAGTTGCTAGAAGAATGATTTTTATTATTATTATTAAAAATTTCCACCTCCTGCCCTCCTCCCAATTCCCTTCGCCCCCCTGCCCCTCCCCCCTCTTCCTCTCTTTCCAGTACAAAGAGCAGTCAGGGTTCCCTGCCCTGTGGGAAGTCCA